>JAHZUS010000068.1:0-23182 GCA_020496755.1 Channa maculata | reverse complement strand
TTAGTTTCGACTGGTTAGGGTTAGGAAAATGGACTGGTTGGGGCTAATGTAGTTTAGAGTAGGCAGCCATTTTAGGAGGGAGTCTAGTTTGGGAGACACATCATCAGTAGTGTACCTCAGGATCATCGGGTGTTTCGGCCATTACCACTAGACACCCTCACCCGAGGGCGGCCCCGCTGGGGTTGATCAAGTCCCAGGGTGTGTCTCATAGTCAATTAGTTGTTAGTTTAGATCAAGTAACTATGGTTTGTGTCTGTGATTTGACCCTTGACCTTTTAGCTTTATGCCTCAAATTCAATATTATCCAATTGATGGTTTGCTTCTAGTTATTGTAGTTATTTTAGATTAAGTAACTATGTTATTAATCTGGGATGTTGACCTTTGACCTTTTAGCTTTAGGCATCCAATTAAAGTTATTCAATTTAAATTCGATATTATCATCAAATTGAAAGTTTGCTTCTAGTTATTGTATTTACCGGCGCATCCTCTGCCTAGTCATCTAAGCTGGACTAGGGGATGGAGGATTTAATAGGTTCAACAGTTCTTAAAGAGAAGCATTCAGAAGATTAATTTTGTCCAGAAAATCTGACCTGCAGGTTGCTGAAGCTGTGGATCGTTGCATTCCGTGTGTTGTCCAAGTGGAGGGTGGCCCTCTTGCTCCTTGTTCAGGTTTGCAGATTGGTTGTTGGCACCGTTAGGTTACTCCAATCTGCCTAGGCAAGGTCGAGAAGATAGGTCTCTTCTTCCTCCTCCTGTTCGTCTTCTTTCAGTGAAATGGAGGTGGAGTAAACATCCAGGGAGCTCCAGGACCAGCCGCAGCCAGCTGCTGCCTTCCCAGGTCGCCCAAGGGAACATGGGGTATTCCCTCTGTCCATTCTACTGATTCTAGGGGAAGAGGGGGGCACCCAGGGGGACCAGGACCAGCCGCAGCGAGCTGCTGCCTTCCAGGCCCCTGGGTAAACAACCCCATCCCCAGCCCAGAGTGTTTCCCCCGGAGGACTACCAGGATCAGCAGTGGCTGCCTTTCCCTCATCCCCTAGAGGAAGGAAGCCTCAGTGAACCTCAGGCCGGTTGTTAACACCGCAAGGTTACCCCAGCCTTTGGTAAATGAGGCCTCCCATACACCCATTCTAACAACGCAGCCTATAGTAACCACCCAGAGGAGTATTCCTGGTGGTGGAGCGTACCTCCAGCTAATCTGGAAGCCCCACGACTTGACCAGGCTCCCTCTACACTAAACGCCTGTCTGCCTACCCAAAGCTAGGCTAAAGGGAAATTTAACAAAGTCTTCTCACCAGTCCAGGAGTTGAAGCTGGGAGTAGGGATGATGCTGGAGGTTGTTGAAGCTCCTTGCAGTCCCATTTAGTCCGCTGAGGACCAGTGTGGAGGTGATTTCCCAAGGCGTTTGGTGGGGTAGCCTGTTTTCTTGGTCACCATTCTTGCTTATGGTGTCAATTCACGATCTTTTTAGGTTGTTTTTTCAGGGGTGAAAGTGGTATCAATAGAAAGAGGAGGTTGAGACAAGTCATTGGATACCAATATTATGGGTATTGGACTTGGGGAACTTTGTAAAAAAGGTGAAATGGTGGAAAAATGTAAATAAGGGGGCGTTACCCGCGTCTTAGCGGAGATTTTCCACTTCCTGTTTCTTTTTCCATTTCCAGTGGTTGGAGGTCACAGAGGGGAAGAAAATCCATCCAGGCATGGTGTTGTGGTTGGGGCACATCCCTCACAATAGTTGTAACTTAATGTATAAGTTAATGAGCTAGCTTAAAGTTAGTATCCTTGTTAGGTTTTAAGTGTTATAATTTGGAGATTTATTCCCTCATTAATCTTATGGTTAATGGGGATGAGTAAACATTTCTCATTTTTTGAAGACATTTCTTTGTTGAAATCCATTTTTTTTAAAAATTGTAGTGACTGTTGTAGAGGAGAAAAAAAATTGGAGTAGGGAGAAACAAGGGGTGGGGTCGAACAGGAAAAGGAAATGGGAGGTACGAATATACCTAGACCCAAAACCCCGCCGGGATAGGCGTGTCCTGTCTCCCCCCTCCCTCATCACTCCCATGTGGGAGGTCGAAGGAGAGTAGGCCAGAGAAAGGAAGCAGAGGTACGAATATACCTGAAACCGCAACCCCGCCGGGATAGGCGTGCTCTGAGTCCCACCTCCCTCTCCCATCCCGAGGGGGAAGAGGAGGTTGGAAATGCAGGTGGAAGACCAGGTAGCACTTAGTTTTCAAGGGAACCGGTTGTCCGAGGGCACAGGCAGGGTTAGGTGAAATGAATTTATCTCGATGACTCTCCCGCTCGTCCGTCGACTGGGCGGTTTGGAGTAGAGAGTCAAAGGCATGGCACGGGCCGGCGCTTGTCACTCTGGTTCCCTGATACTGTGTGCTGTCTTCCTAATAAAAGATGACATTGTGTCCTTGATTTTTGAGGAGTTTGTTGTAGGAGTGGTCAAGTCTCTGATGCAGTTTTGATGAAGTTTCACTGGTTCTCAAGTCGACGTTTGCAGGCTGGTCAGTAACGGTGGTTTGAAGAGCAGTTGTCCAATCGTTGAGGAGACTCTCCAGATTTAAGACAGCCCCAGGAGACCCTGAGACAGCTGTATGGAGAGACACTTACCTTTGAGTTGAGTTGAGTAGATTTTTGGTGGGATTTTTTTTGTGTTGAAACTAAGTTTAAAGACAGCCCCCAGGAGGCCCTGAGACAGCTGTGCTGTTTTAGAGTCAGATAGACTTTGAGTTGAATAGTTTTTGGGGTTGAGATTAACATTAAAGACAGCCCCCAGGAGACCCTGAGACAGCTGCGCTGTTTTGGAGTCAACTATATTAGATTGTGTTGAAATTAACATTAAACACAGCCCCCAGGAGGCCCTGAGACAGCCGTGCTGTTTTGGAGTCAAATAGACTTTGAGTTGACTACATTAACTTGTGCTGACATTAACATTGAACACAGACCCCAGGAGGCCCTGAGACAGCTGTGTTGTTTTGGAGTCAGATAGACTTTGCATTAAAACATTTTCAGGTCTTCAGACTGGTATTAAAGACAGTAGCCAGGAGGTCCTGAGACAGCTGTTTGCTGAGCTGGTAGACGTTTGGATGCCTCTGATGGGAGGAGGATTGTCCGCCTTTTCCAGAAAGGTGTTTCTGTCAGCGCTGAGTGGGTTCCAACTGGTTGGGATTAGGCATGAAGACGGAGTGGTTAGGGTTAGGGGACGATTAGGGTCAGCGACATCAGGGCTAGTTGGAGTTTAGGCAACAGTTTCAGAGTCTTTAGGGTTAGGCATTGGTTTCGAGTGGTTAGGGTTAGGAAACAATTAGGGTTAGCGGCATCAGAGCTAACTGGAGTTTAAGCAATAGTTCCAGAGTCTGGTTAGGGTTAGGCACTAGTTTCGACTGGTTAGGATTAGGGGACGATTAGGGTTAGCGACATCAAAGCTAGTTGGAGCAATAGTTCCAGAGTCTGGTTAGGGTTAGGCATTAGTTTCGACTGGTTAGGGTTAGGAAAATGGACTGGTTGGGGCTAATGTAGTTTAGAGTAGGCAGCCATTTTAGGAGGAGTCTAGTTTGGGAGACACATCATCAGTAGTGTACCTCAGGATCATCGGGTGTTTGGCCATTACCACTAGACACCCTCACCCGAGGCGGCCCGCTGGGGTTGATCAAGTCCCAGGGTGTGTCTCATAGTCAATTAGTTGTTAGTTTAGATCAAGTAACTATGGTTTGTGTCTGTGATTTGACCCTTGACCTTTTAGCTTTATGCCTCAAATTCAATATTATCCAATTGATGGTTTGCTTCTAGTTATTGTAGTTATTTTAGATTAAGTAACTATGTTATTAATCTGGGATGTTGACCTTTGACCTTTTAGCTTTAGGCATCCAATTAAAGTTATTCAATTTAAATTCGATATTATCATCAAATTGAAAGTTTGCTTCTAGTTATTGTATTTACCGGCGCATCCTCTGCCTAGTCATCTAAGCTGGACTAGGGGATGGAGGATTTAATAGGTTCAACAGTTCTTAAAGAGAAGCATTCAGAAGATTAATTTTGTCCAGAAAATCTGACCTGCAGGTTGCTGAAGCTGTGGATCGTTGCATTCCGTGTGTTGTCCAAGTGGAGGGTGGCCCTCTTGCTCCTTGTTCAGGTTTGCAGATTGGTTGTTGGCACCGTTAGGTTACTCCAATCTGCCTAGGCAAGGTCGAGAAGATAGGTCTCTTCTTCCTCCTCCTGTTCGTCTTCTTTCAGTGAAATGGAGGTGGAGTAAACATCCAGGGAGCTCCAGGACCAGCCGCAGCCAGCTGCTGCCTTCCCAGGTCGCCCAAGGGAACATGGGGTATTCCCTCTGTCCATTCTACTGATTCTAGGGAAGAGGGGGGCACCCAGGGGGACCAGGACCAGCCGCAGCGAGCTGCTGCCTTCCAGGCCCCTGGGTAAACAACCCCATCCCCAGCCCAGAGTGTTTCCCCCGGAGGACTACCAGGATCAGCAGTGGCTGCCTTTCCCTCATCCCCTAGAGGAAGGAAGCCTCAGTGAACCTCAGGCCGGTTGTTAACACCGCAAGGTTACCCCAGCCTTTGGTAAATGAGGCCTCCCATACACCCATTCTAACAACGCAGCCTATAGTAACCACCCAGAGGAGTATTCCTGGTGGTGGAGCGTACCTCCAGCTAATCTGGAAGCCCCCACGACTTCGACCAGGCTCCCCTCTACACTAAACGCCTGTCTGCCTACCCAAAGCTAGGCTAAAGGGAAATTTAACAAAGTCTTCTCACCAGTCCAGGAGTTGAAGCTGGGAGTAGGGATGATGCTGGAGGTTGTTGAAGCTCCTTGCAGTCCCATTTAGTCCGCTGAGGACCAGTGTGGAGGTGATTTCCCAAGGCGTTTGGTGGGGTAGCCTGTTTTCTTGGTCACCATTCTTGCTTATGGTGTCAATTCACGATCTTTTTAGGTTGTTTTTTCAGGGGTGAAAGTGGTATCAATAGAAAGAGGAGGTTGAGACAAGTCATTGGATACCAATATTATGGGTATTGGACTTGGGGAACTTTGTAAAAAAGGTGAAATGGTGGAAAAATGTAAATAAGGGGGCGTTACCCGCGTCTTAGCGGAGATTTTCCACTTCCTGTTTCTTTTTCCATTTCCAGTGGTTGGAGGTCACAGAGGGGAAGAAAATCCATCCAGGCATGGTGTTGTGGTTGGGGGCACATCCCTCACAATAGTTGTAACTTAATGTATAAGTTAATGAGCTAGCTTAAAGTTAGTATCCTTGTTAGGTTTTAAGTGTTATAATTTGGAGATTTATTCCCTCATTAATCTTATGGTTAATGGGGATGAGTAAACATTTCTCATTTTTTGAAGACATTTCTTTGTTGAAATCCATTTTTTTTAAAAATTGTAGTGACTGTTGTAGAGGAGAAAAAAAATTGGAGTAGGGAGAAACAAGGGGTGGGGTCGAACAGGAAAAGGAAATGGGAGGTACGAATATACCTAGACCCAAAACCCCGCCGGGATAGGCGTGTCCTGTCTCCCCCCTCCCTCATCACTCCCATGTGGGAGGTCGAAGGAGAGTAGGCCAGAGAAAGGAAGCAGAGGTACGAATATACCTGAAACCGCAACCCCGCCGGGATAGGCGTGCTCTGAGTCCCACCTCCCTCTCCCATCCCGAGGGGGAAGAGGGAGGTTGGAAATGCAGGGTGGAAGACCAGGTAGCACTTAGTTTTCAAGGGAACCGGTTGTCCGAGGGCACAGGCAGGGTTAGGTGAAATGAATTTATCTCGATGACTCTCCCCGCTTCGTCCGTCGACTGGGCGGTTTGGAGTAGAGAGTCAAAGGCATGGCACGGGCCGGCGCTTGTCACTCTGGTTCCCTGATACTGTGTGCTGTCTTCCTAATAAAAAGATGACATTGTGTCCTTGATTTTTGAGGAGTTTGTTGTAGGAGTGGTCAAGTCTCTGATGCAGTTTTTGATGAAGTTTCACTGGTTCTCAAGTCGACGTTTGCAGGCTGGTCAGTAACGGTGGTTTGAAGAGCAGTTGTCCAATCGTTGAGGAGACTCTCCAGATTTAAGACAGCCCCCAGGAGACCCTGAGACAGCTGTATGGAGAGACACTTACCTTTGAGTTGAGTTGAGTAGATTTTTGGTGGGATTTTTTTTGTGTTGAAACTAAGTTTAAAGACAGCCCCCAGGAGGCCCTGAGACAGCTGTGCTGTTTTAGAGTCAGATAGACTTTGAGTTGAATAGTTTTTGGGGTTGAGATTAACATTAAAGACAGCCCCCAGGAGACCCTGAGACAGCTGCGCTGTTTTGGAGTCAACTATATTAGATTGTGTTGAAATTAACATTAAACACAGCCCCCAGGAGGCCCTGAGACAGCCGTGCTGTTTTGGAGTCAAATAGACTTTGAGTTGACTACATTAACTTGTGCTGACATTAACATTGAACACAGACCCCAGGAGGCCCTGAGACAGCTGTGTTGTTTTGGAGTCAGATAGACTTTGCATTAAAACATTTTCAGGTCTTCAGACTGGTATTAAAGACAGTAGCCAGGAGGTCCTGAGACAGCTGTTTGCTGAGCTGGTAGACGTTTGGATGCCTCTGATGGGAGGAGGATTGTCCGCCTTTTCCAGAAAGGTGTTTCTGTCAGCGCTGAGTGGGTTCCAACTGGTTGGGATTAGGCATGAAGACGGAGTGGTTAGGGTTAGGGGACGATTAGGGTCAGCGACATCAGGGCTAGTTGGAGTTTAGGCAACAGTTTCAGAGTCTTTAGGGTTAGGCATTGGTTTCGAGTGGTTAGGGTTAGGAAACAATTAGGGTTAGCGGCATCAGAGCTAACTGGAGTTTAAGCAATAGTTCCAGAGTCTGGTTAGGGTTAGGCACTAGTTTCGACTGGTTAGGATTAGGGGACGATTAGGGTTAGCGACATCAAAGCTAGTTGGAGCAATAGTTCCAGAGTCTGGTTAGGGTTAGGCATTAGTTTCGACTGGTTAGGGTTAGGAAAATGGACTGGTTGGGGCTAATGTAGTTTAGAGTAGGCAGCCATTTTAGGAGGAGTCTAGTTTGGGAGACACATCATCAGTAGTGTACCTCAGGATCATCGGGTGTTTGGCCATTACCACTAGACACCCTCACCCGAGGCGCCCGCTGGGGTTGATCAAGTCCCAGGGTGTGTCTCATAGTCAATTAGTTGTTAGTTTAGATCAAGTAACTATGGTTTGTGTCTGTGATTTGACCCTTGACCTTTTAGCTTTATGCCTCAAATTCAATATTATCCAATTGATGGTTTGCTTCTAGTTATTGTAGTTATTTTAGATTAAGTAACTATGTTATTAATCTGGGATGTTGACCTTTGACCTTTTAGCTTTAGGCATCCAATTAAAGTTATTCAATTTAAATTCGATATTATCATCAAATTGAAAGTTTGCTTCTAGTTATTGTATTTACCGGCGCATCCTCTGCCTAGTCATCTAAGCTGGACTAGGGGATGGAGGATTTAATAGGTTCAACAGTTCTTAAAGAGAAGCATTCAGAAGATTAATTTTGTCCAGAAAATCTGACCTGCAGGTTGCTGAAGCTGTGGATCGTTGCATTCCGTGTGTTGTCCAAGTGGAGGGTGGCCCTCTTGCTCCTTGTTCAGGTTTGCAGATTGGTTGTTGGCACCGTTAGGTTACTCCAATCTGCCTAGGCAAGGTCGAGAAGATAGGTCTCTTCTTCCTCCTCCTGTTCGTCTTCTTTCAGTGAAATGGAGGTGGAGTAAACATCCAGGGAGCTCCAGGACCAGCCGCAGCCAGCTGCTGCCTTCCCAGGTCGCCCAAGGGAACATGGGGTATTCCCTCTGTCCATTCTACTGATTCTAGGGGAAGAGGGGGGCACCCAGGGGGACCAGGACCAGCCGCAGCGAGCTGCTGCCTTCCAGGCCCCTGGTAAACAACCCCATCCCCAGCCCAGAGTGTTTCCCCGGAGGACTACCAGGATCAGCAGTGGCTGCCTTTCCCTCATCCCCTAGAGGAAGGAAGCCTCAGTGAACCTCAGGCCGGTTGTTAACACCGCAAGGTTACCCCAGCCTTTGGTAAATGAGGCCTCCCATACACCCATTCTAACAACGCAGCCTATAGTAACCACCCAGAGGAGTATTCCTGGTGGTGGAGCGTACTCCAGCTAATCTGGAAGCCCCACGACTTCGACCAGGCTCCCTCTACACTAAACGCCTGTCTGCCTACCCAAAGCTAGGCTAAAGGGAAATTTAACAAAGTCTTCTCACCAGTCCAGGAGTTGAAGCTGGGAGTAGGGATGATGCTGGAGGTTGTTGAAGCTCCTTGCAGTCCCATTTAGTCCGCTGAGGACCAGTGTGGAGGTGATTTCCCAAGGCGTTTGGTGGGGTAGCCTGTTTTCTTGGTCACCATTCTTGCTTATGGTGTCAATTCACGATCTTTTTAGGTTGTTTTTTCAGGGGTGAAAGTGGTATCAATAGAAAGAGGAGGTTGAGACAAGTCATTGGATACCAATATTATGGGTATTGGACTTGGGGAACTTTGTAAAAAAGGTGAAATGGTGGAAAAATGTAAATAAGGGGGCGTTACCCGCGTCTTAGCGGAGATTTTCCACTTCCTGTTTCTTTTTCCATTTCCAGTGGTTGGAGGTCACAGAGGGGAAGAAAATCCATCCAGGCATGGTGTTGTGGTTGGGGGCACATCCCTCACAATAGTTGTAACTTAATGTATAAGTTAATGAGCTAGCTTAAAGTTAGTATCCTTGTTAGGTTTTAAGTGTTATAATTTGGAGATTTATTCCTCATTAATCTTATGGTTAATGGGGATGAGTAAACATTTCTCATTTTTTGAAGACATTTCTTTGTTGAAATCCATTTTTTTTAAAAATTGTAGTGACTGTTGTAGAGGAGAAAAAAAATTGGAGTAGGGAGAAACAAGGGGTGGGGTCGAACAGGAAAAGGAAATGGGAGGTACGAATATACCTAGACCCAAAACCCCGCCGGGATAGGCGTGTCCTGTCTCCCCCCTCCCTCATCACTCCCATGTGGGAGGTCGAAGGAGAGTAGGCCAGAGAAAGGAAGCAGAGGTACGAATATACCTGAAACCGCAACCCCGCCGGGATAGGCGTGCTCTGAGTCCCACCTCCCTCTCCCATCCCGAGGGGAAGAGGAGGTTGGAAATGCAGGTGGAAGACCAGGTAGCACTTAGTTTTCAAGGGAACCGGTTGTCCGAGGGCACAGGCAGGGTTAGGTGAAATGAATTTATCTCGATGACTCTCCCGCTCGTCCGTCGACTGGGCGGTTTGGAGTAGAGAGTCAAAGGCATGGCACGGGCCGGCGCTTGTCACTCTGGTTCCCTGATACTGTGTGCTGTCTTCCTAATAAAAGATGACATTGTGTCCTTGATTTTTGAGGAGTTTGTTGTAGGAGTGGTCAAGTCTCTGATGCAGTTTTGATGAAGTTTCACTGGTTCTCAAGTCGACGTTTGCAGGCTGGTCAGTAACGGTGGTTTGAAGAGCAGTTGTCCAATCGTTGAGGAGACTCTCCAGATTTAAGACAGCCCCAGGAGACCCTGAGACAGCTGTATGGAGAGACACTTACCTTTGAGTTGAGTTGAGTAGATTTTTGGTGGGATTTTTTTTGTGTTGAAACTAAGTTTAAAGACAGCCCCCAGGAGGCCCTGAGACAGCTGTGCTGTTTTAGAGTCAGATAGACTTTGAGTTGAATAGTTTTTGGGGTTGAGATTAACATTAAAGACAGCCCCCAGGAGACCCTGAGACAGCTGCGCTGTTTTGGAGTCAACTATATTAGATTGTGTTGAAATTAACATTAAACACAGCCCCCAGGAGGCCCTGAGACAGCCGTGCTGTTTTGGAGTCAAATAGACTTTGAGTTGACTACATTAACTTGTGCTGACATTAACATTGAACACAGACCCCAGGAGGCCCTGAGACAGCTGTGTTGTTTTGGAGTCAGATAGACTTTGCATTAAAACATTTTCAGGTCTTCAGACTGGTATTAAAGACAGTAGCCAGGAGGTCCTGAGACAGCTGTTTGCTGAGCTGGTAGACGTTTGGATGCCTCTGATGGGAGGAGGATTGTCCGCCTTTTCCAGAAAGGTGTTTCTGTCAGCGCTGAGTGGGTTCCAACTGGTTGGGATTAGGCATGAAGACGGAGTGGTTAGGGTTAGGGGACGATTAGGGTCAGCGACATCAGGGCTAGTTGGAGTTTAGGCAACAGTTTCAGAGTCTTTAGGGTTAGGCATTGGTTTCGAGTGGTTAGGGTTAGGAAACAATTAGGGTTAGCGGCATCAGAGCTAACTGGAGTTTAAGCAATAGTTCCAGAGTCTGGTTAGGGTTAGGCACTAGTTTCGACTGGTTAGGATTAGGGGACGATTAGGGTTAGCGACATCAAAGCTAGTTGGAGCAATAGTTCCAGAGTCTGGTTAGGGTTAGGCATTAGTTTCGACTGGTTAGGGTTAGGAAAATGGACTGGTTGGGGCTAATGTAGTTTAGAGTAGGCAGCCATTTTAGGAGGGAGTCTAGTTTGGGAGACACATCATCAGTAGTGTACCTCAGGATCATCGGGTGTTTCGGCCATTACCACTAGACACCCTCACCCGAGGGCGGCCCGCTGGGTTGATCAAGTCCCAGGGTGTGTCTCATAGTCAATTAGTTGTTAGTTTAGATCAAGTAACTATGGTTTGTGTCTGTGATTTGACCCTTGACCTTTTAGCTTTATGCCTCAAATTCAATATTATCCAATTGATGGTTTGCTTCTAGTTATTGTAGTTATTTTAGATTAAGTAACTATGTTATTAATCTGGGATGTTGACCTTTGACCTTTTAGCTTTAGGCATCCAATTAAAGTTATTCAATTTAAATTCGATATTATCATCAAATTGAAAGTTTGCTTCTAGTTATTGTATTTACCGGCGCATCCTCTGCCTAGTCATCTAAGCTGGACTAGGGGATGGAGGATTTAATAGGTTCAACAGTTCTTAAAGAGAAGCATTCAGAAGATTAATTTTGTCCAGAAAATCTGACCTGCAGGTTGCTGAAGCTGTGGATCGTTGCATTCCGTGTGTTGTCCAAGTGGAGGGTGGCCCTCTTGCTCCTTGTTCAGGTTTGCAGATTGGTTGTTGGCACCGTTAGGTTACTCCAATCTGCCTAGGCAAGGTCGAGAAGATAGGTCTCTTCTTCCTCCTCCTGTTCGTCTTCTTTCAGTGAAATGGAGGTGGAGTAAACATCCAGGGAGCTCCAGGACCAGCCGCAGCCAGCTGCTGCCTTCCCAGGTCGCCCAAGGGAACATGGGGTATTCCCTCTGTCCATTCTACTGATTCTAGGGGAAGAGGGGGGCACCCAGGGGGACCAGGACCAGCCGCAGCGAGCTGCTGCCTTCCAGGCCCCTGGGTAAACAACCCCATCCCCAGCCCAGAGTGTTTCCCCCGGAGGACTACCAGGATCAGCAGTGGCTGCCTTTCCCTCATCCCCTAGAGGAAGGAAGCCTCAGTGAACCTCAGGCCGGTTGTTAACACCGCAAGGTTACCCCAGCCTTTGGTAAATGAGGCCTCCCATACACCCATTCTAACAACGCAGCCTATAGTAACCACCCAGAGGAGTATTCCTGGTGGTGGAGCGTACCTCCAGCTAATCTGGAAGCCCCCACGACTTCGACCAGGCTCCCTCTACACTAAACGCCTGTCTGCCTACCCAAAGCTAGGCTAAAGGGAAATTTAACAAAGTCTTCTCACCAGTCCAGGAGTTGAAGCTGGGAGTAGGGATGATGCTGGAGGTTGTTGAAGCTCCTTGCAGTCCCATTTAGTCCGCTGAGGACCAGTGTGGAGGTGATTTCCCAAGGCGTTTGGTGGGGTAGCCTGTTTTCTTGGTCACCATTCTTGCTTATGGTGTCAATTCACGATCTTTTTAGGTTGTTTTTTCAGGGGTGAAAGTGGTATCAATAGAAAGAGGAGGTTGAGACAAGTCATTGGATACCAATATTATGGGTATTGGACTTGGGAACTTTGTAAAAAGGTGAAATGGTGGAAAAATGTAAATAAGGGCGTTACCGCGTCTTAGCGGAGATTTTCCACTTCCTGTTTCTTTTCCATTTCCAGTGGTTGGAGGTCACAGAGGGGAAGAAAATCCATCCAGGCATGGTGTTGTGGTTGAGGCACATCCTCACAATAGTTGTAACTTAATGTATAAGTTAATGAGCTAGCTTAAAGTTAGTATCCTTGTTAGGTTTTAAGTGTTATAATTTGGAGATTTATTCCCTATTAATCTTATGGTTAATGGGGATGAGTAAACATTTCTCATTTTTTGAAGACATTTCTTTGTTGAAATCCATTTTTTTTAAAAATTGTAGTGACTGTTGTAGAGGAGAAAAAAAATTGGAGTAGGGAGAAACAAGGGGTGGGGTCGAACAGGAAAAGGAAATGGGAGGTACGAATATACCTAGACCCAAAACCCCGCCGGGATAGGCGTGTCCTGTCTCCCCCCTCCCTCATCACTCCCATGTGGGAGGTCGAAGGAGAGTAGGCCAGAGAAAGGAAGCAGAGGTACGAATATACCTGAAACCGCAACCCCGCCGGGATAGGCGTGCTCTGAGTCCCACCTCCCTCTCCCATCCCGAGGGGGAAGAGGGAGGTTGGAAATGCAGGTGGAAGACCAGGTAGCACTTAGTTTTCAAGGGAACCGGTTGTCCGAGGGCACAGGCAGGGTTAGGTGAAATGAATTTATCTCGATGACTCTCCCCGCTTCGTCCGTCGACTGGGCGGTTTGGAGTAGAGAGTCAAAGGCATGGCACGGGCCGACGCTTGTCACTCTGGTTCCCTGATACTGTGTGCTGTCTTCCTAATAAAAAGATGACATTGTGTCCTTGATTTTTGAGGAGTTTGTTGTAGGAGTGGTCAAGTCTCTGATGCAGTTTTTGATGAAGTTTCACTGGTTCTCAAGTCGACGTTTGCAGGCTGGTCAGTAACGGTGGTTTGAAGAGCAGTTGTCCAATCGTTGAGGAGACTCTCCAGATTTAAGACAGCCCCCAGGAGACCCTGAGACAGCTGTATGGAGAGACACTTACCTTTGAGTTGAGTTGAGTAGATTTTTGGTGGGATTTTTTTTGTGTTGAAACTAAGTTTAAAGACAGCCCCCAGGAGGCCCTGAGACAGCTGTGCTGTTTTAGAGTCAGATAGACTTTGAGTTGAATAGTTTTTGGGGTTGAGATTAACATTAAAGACAGCCCCCAGGAGACCCTGAGACAGCTGCGCTGTTTTGGAGTCAACTATATTAGATTGTGTTGAAATTAACATTAAACACAGCCCCCAGGAGGCCCTGAGACAGCCGTGCTGTTTTGGAGTCAAATAGACTTTGAGTTGACTACATTAACTTGTGCTGACATTAACATTGAACACAGACCCCAGGAGGCCCTGAGACAGCTGTGTTGTTTTGGAGTCAGATAGACTTTGCATTAAAACATTTTCAGGTCTTCAGACTGGTATTAAAGACAGTAGCCAGGAGGTCCTGAGACAGCTGTTTGCTGAGCTGGTAGACGTTTGGATGCCTCTGATGGGAGGAGGATTGTCCGCCTTTTCCAGAAAGGTGTTTCTGTCAGCGCTGAGTGGGTTCCAACTGGTTGGGATTAGGCATGAAGACGGAGTGGTTAGGGTTAGGGGACGATTAGGGTCAGCGACATCAGGGCTAGTTGGAGTTTAGGCAACAGTTTCAGAGTCTTTAGGGTTAGGCATTGGTTTCGAGTGGTTAGGGTTAGGAAACAATTAGGGTTAGCGGCATCAGAGCTAACTGGAGTTTAAGCAATAGTTCCAGAGTCTGGTTAGGGTTAGGCACTAGTTTCGACTGGTTAGGATTAGGGGACGATTAGGGTTAGCGACATCAAAGCTAGTTGGAGCAATAGTTCCAGAGTCTGGTTAGGGTTAGGCATTAGTTTCGACTGGTTAGGGTTAGGAAAATGGACTGGTTGGGGCTAATGTAGTTTAGAGTAGGCAGCCATTTTAGGAGGAGTCTAGTTTGGGAGACACATCATCAGTAGTGTACCTCAGGATCATCGGGTGTTTGGCCATTACCACTAGACACCCTCACCGAGGGCGGCCCGCTGGGTTGATCAAGTCCCAGGGTGTGTCTCATAGTCAATTAGTTGTTAGTTTAGATCAAGTAACTATGGTTTGTGTCTGTGATTTGACCCTTGACCTTTTAGCTTTATGCCTCAAATTCAATATTATCCAATTGATGGTTTGCTTCTAGTTATTGTAGTTATTTTAGATTAAGTAACTATGTTATTAATCTGGGATGTTGACCTTTGACCTTTTAGCTTTAGGCATCCAATTAAAGTTATTCAATTTAAATTCGATATTATCATCAAATTGAAAGTTTGCTTCTAGTTATTGTATTTACCGGCGCATCCTCGGCCTAGTCATCTAAGCTGGACTAGGGGATGGAGGATTTAATAGGTTCAACAGTTCTTAAAGAGAAGCATTCAGAAGATTAATTTTGTCCAGAAAATCTGACCTGCAGGTTGCTGAAGCTGTGGATCGTTGCATTCCGTGTGTTGTCCAAGTGGAGGGTGGCCCTCTTGCTCCTTGTTCAGGTTTGCAGATTGGTTGTTGGCACCGTTAGGTTACTCCAATCTGCCTAGGCAAGGTCGAGAAGATAGGTCTCTTCTTCCTCCTCCTGTTCGTCTTCTTTCAGTGAAATGGAGGTGGAGTAAACATCCAGGGAGCTCCAGGACCAGCCGCAGCCAGCTGCTGCCTTCCCAGGTCGCCCAAGGGAACATGGGGTATTCCCTCTGTCCATTCTACTGATTCTAGGGGAAGAGGGGGGCACCCAGGGGGACCAGGACCAGCCGCAGCGAGCTGCTGCCTTCCAGGCCCCTGGGTAAACAACCCCATCCCCAGCCCAGAGTGTTTCCCCCGGAGGACTACCAGGATCAGCAGTGGCTGCCTTTCCCTCATCCCCTAGAGGAAGGAAGCCTCAGTGAACCTCAGGCCGGTTGTTAACACCGCAAGGTTACCCCAGCCTTTGGTAAATGAGGCCTCCCATACACCCATTCTAACAACGCAGCCTATAGTAACCACCCAGAGGAGTATTCCTGGTGGTGGAGCGTACCTCCAGCTAATCTGGAAGCCCCCACGACTTCGACCAGGCTCCCTCTACACTAAACGCCTGTCTGCCTACCCAAAGCTAGGCTAAAGGGAAATTTAACAAAGTCTTCTCACCAGTCCAGGAGTTGAAGCTGGGAGTAGGGATGATGCTGGAGGTTGTTGAAGCTCCTTGCAGTCCCATTTAGTCCGCTGAGGACCAGTGTGGAGGTGATTTCCCAAGGCGTTTGGTGGGGTAGCCTGTTTTCTTGGTCACCATTCTTGCTTATGGTGTCAATTCACGATCTTTTTAGGTTGTTTTTTCAGGGGTGAAAGTGGTATCAATAGAAAGAGGAGGTTGAGACAAGTCATTGGATACCAATATTATGGGTATTGGACTTGGGGAACTTTGTAAAAAAGGTGAAATGGTGGAAAAATGTAAATAAGGGGGCGTTACCCGCGTCTTAGCGGAGATTTTCCACTTCCTGTTTCTTTTTCCATTTCCAGTGGTTGGAGGTCACAGAGGGGAAGAAAATCCATCCAGGCATGGTGTTGTGGTTGGGGGCACATCCCTCACAATAGTTGTAACTTAATGTATAAGTTAATGAGCTAGCTTAAAGTTAGTATCCTTGTTAGGTTTTAAGTGTTATAATTTGGAGATTTATTCCCTCATTAATCTTATGGTTAATGGGGATGAGTAAACATTTCTCATTTTTTGAAGACATTTCTTTGTTGAAATCCATTTTTTTTAAAAATTGTAGTGACTGTTGTAGAGGAGAAAAAAAATTGGAGTAGGGAGAAACAAGGGGTGGGGTCGAACAGGAAAAGGAAATGGGAGGTACGAATATACCTAGACCCAAAACCCCGCCGGGATAGGCGTGTCCTGTCTCCCCCCTCCCTCATCACTCCCATGTGGGAGGTCGAAGGAGAGTAGGCCAGAGAAAGGAAGCAGAGGTACGAATATACCTGAAACCGCAACCCCGCCGGGATAGGCGTGCTCTGAGTCCCACCTCCCTCTCCCATCCCGAGGGGGAAGAGGGAGGTTGGAAATGCAGGGTGGAAGACCAGGTAGCACTTAGTTTTCAAGGGAACCGGTTGTCCGAGGGCACAGGCAGGGTTAGGTGAAATGAATTTATCTCGATGACTCTCCCCGCTTCGTCCGTCGACTGGGCGGTTTGGAGTAGAGAGTCAAAGGCATGGCACGGGCCGACGCTTGTCACTCTGGTTCCCTGATACTGTGTGCTGTCTTCCTAATAAAAAGATGACATTGTGTCCTTGATTTTTGAGGAGTTTGTTGTAGGAGTGGTCAAGTCTCTGATGCAGTTTTTGATGAAGTTTCACTGGTTCTCAAGTCGACGTTTGCAGGCTGGTCAGTAACGGTGGTTTGAAGAGCAGTTGTCCAATCGTTGAGGAGACTCTCCAGATTTAAGACAGCCCCCAGGAGACCCTGAGACAGCTGTATGGAGAGACACTTACCTTTGAGTTGAGTTGAGTAGATTTTTGTGGGATTTTTTTGTGTTGAAACTAAGTTTAAAGACAGCCCCAGGAGGCCCTGAGACAGCTGTGCTGTTTTAGAGTCAGATAGACTTTGAGTTGAATAGTTTTTGGGGTTGAGATTAACATTAAAGACAGCCCCCAGGAGACCCTGAGACAGCTGCGCTGTTTTGGAGTCAACTATATTAGATTGTGTTGAAATTAACATTAAACACAGCCCCCAGGAGGCCCTGAGACAGCCGTGCTGTTTTGGAGTCAAATAGACTTTGAGTTGACTACATTAACTTGTGCTGACATTAACATTGAACACAGACCCCAGGAGGCCCTGAGACAGCTGTGTTGTTTTGGAGTCAGATAGACTTTGCATTAAAACATTTTCAGGTCTTCAGACTGGTATTAAAGACAGTAGCCAGGAGGTCCTGAGACAGCTGTTTGCTGAGCTGGTAGACGTTTGGATGCCTCTGATGGGAGGAGGATTGTCCGCCTTTTCCAGAAAGGTGTTTCTGTCAGCGCTGAGTGGGTTCCAACTGGTTGGGATTAGGCATGAAGACGGAGTGGTTAGGGTTAGGGGACGATTAGGGTCAGCGACATCAGGGCTAGTTGGAGTTTAGGCAACAGTTTCAGAGTCTTTAGGGTTAGGCATTGGTTTCGAGTGGTTAGGGTTAGGAAACAATTAGGGTTAGCGGCATCAGAGCTAACTGGAGTTTAAGCAATAGTTCCAGAGTCTGGTTAGGGTTAGGCACTAGTTTCACTGGTTAGGATTAGGGACGATTAGGGTTAGCGACATCAAAGCTAGTTGGAGCAATAGTTCCAGAGTCTGGTTAGGGTTAGGCATTAGTTTCGACTGGTTAGGGTTAGGAAAATGGACTGGTTGGGGCTAATGTAGTTTAGAGTAGGCAGCCATTTTAGGAGGAGTCTAGTTTGGGAGACACATCATCAGTAGTGTACCTCAGGATCATCGGGTGTTTGGCCATTACCACTAGACACCCTCACCCGAGGCTGCCCGCTGGGTTGATCAAGTCCCAGGGTGTGTCTCATAGTCAATTAGTTGTTAGTTTAGATCAAGTAACTATGGTTTGTGTCTGTGATTTGACCCTTGACCTTTTAGCTTTATGCCTCAAATTCAATATTATCCAATTGATGGTTTGCTTCTAGTTATTGTAGTTATTTTAGATTAAGTAACTATGTTATTAATCTGGGATGTTGACCTTTGACCTTTTAGCTTTAGGCATCCAATTAAAGTTATTCAATTTAAATTCGATATTATCATCAAATTGAAAGTTTGCTTCTAGTTATTGTATTTACCGGCGCATCCTCTGCCTAGTCATCTAAGCTGGACTAGGGGATGGAGGATTTAATAGGTTCAACAGTTCTTAAAGAGAAGCATTCAGAAGATTAATTTTGTCCAGAAAATCTGACCTGCAGGTTGCTGAAGCTGTGGATCGTTGCATTCCGTGTGTTGTCCAAGTGGAGGGTGGCCCTCTTGCTCCTTGTTCAGGTTTGCAGATTGGTTGTTGGCACCGTTAGGTTACTCCAATCTGCCTAGGCAAGGTCGAGAAGATAGGTCTCTTCTTCCTCCTCCTGTTCGTCTTCTTTCAGTGAAATGGAGGTGGAGTAAACATCCAGGGAGCTCCAGGACCAGCCGCAGCCAGCTGCTGCCTTCCCAGGTCGCCCAAGGGAACATGGGGTATTCCTCTGTCCATTCTACTGATTCTAGGGAAGAGGGGCACCCAGGGGACCAGGACCAGCCGCAGCGAGCTGCTGCCTTCCAGGCCCCTGGGTAAACAACCCCATCCCCAGCCCAGAGTGTTTCCCCCGGAGGACTACCAGGATCAGCAGTGGCTGCCTTTCCCTCATCCCCTAGAGGAAGGAAGCCTCAGTGAACCTCAGGCCGGTTGTTAACACCGCAAGGTTACCCCAGCCTTTGGTAAATGAGGCCTCCCATACACCCATTCTAACAACGCAGCCTATAGTAACCACCCAGAGGAGTATTCCTGGTGGTGGAGCGTACCTCCAGCTAATCTGGAAGCCCCCACGACTTCGACCAGGCTCCCTCTACACTAAACGCCTGTCTGCCTACCCAAAGCTAGGCTAAAGGGAAATTTAACAAAGTCTTCTCACCAGTCCAGGAGTTGAAGCTGGGAGTAGGGATGATGCTGGAGGTTGTTGAAGCTCCTTGCAGTCCCATTTAGTCCGCTGAGGACCAGTGTGGAGGTGATTTCCCAAGGCGTTTGGTGGGGTAGCCTGTTTTCTTGGTCACCATTCTTGCTTATGGTGTCAATTCACGATCTTTTTAGGTTGTTTTTTCAGGGGTGAAAGTGGTATCAATAGAAAGAGGAGGTTGAGACAAGTCATTGGATACCAATATTATGGGTATTGGACTTGGGGAACTTTGTAAAAAAGGTGAAATGGTGGAAAAATGTAAATAAGGGGGCGTTACCCGCGTCTTAGCGGAGATTTTCCACTTCCTGTTTCTTTTTCCATTTCCAGTGGTTGGAGGTCACAGAGGGGAAGAAAATCCATCCAGGCATGGTGTTGTGGTTGGGGCACATCCTCACAATAGTTGTAACTTAATGTATAAGTTAATGAGCTAGCTTAAAGTTAGTATCCTTGTTAGGTTTTAAGTGTTATAATTTGGAGATTTATTCCTCATTAATCTTATGGTTAATGGGGATGAGTAAACATTTCTCATTTTTTGAAGACATTTCTTTGTTGAAATCCATTTTTTTTAAAAATTGTAGTGACTGTTGTAGAGGAGAAAAAAAATTGGAGTAGGGAGAAACAAGGGGTGGGGTCGAACAGGAAAAGGAAATGGGAGGTACGAATATACCTAGACCCAAAACCCCGCCGGGATAGGCGTGTCCTGTCTCCCCCCTCCCTCATCACTCCCATGTGGGAGGTCGAAGGAGAGTAGGCCAGAGAAAGGAAGCAGAGGTACGAATATACCTGAAACCGCAACCCCGCCGGGATAGGCGTGCTCTGAGTCCCACCTCCCTCTCCCATCCCGAGGGGGAAGAGGGAGGTTGGAAATGCAGGTGGAAGACCAGGTAGCACTTAGTTTTCAAGGGAACCGGTTGTCCGAGGGCACAGGCAGGGTTAGGTGAAATGAATTTATCTCGATGACTCTCCCCGCTTCGTCCGTCGACTGGGCGGTTTGGAGTAGAGAGTCAAAGGCATGGCACGGGCCGACGCTTGTCACTCTGGTTCCCTGATACTGTGTGCTGTCTTCCTAATAAAAAGATGACATTGTGTCCTTGATTTTTGAGGAGTTTGTTGTAGGAGTGGTCAAGTCTCTGATGCAGTTTTTGATGAAGTTTCACTGGTTCTCAAGTCGACGTTTGCAGGCTGGTCAGTAACGGTGGTTTGAAGAGCAGTTGTCCAATCGTTGAGGAGACTCTCCAGATTTAAGACAGCCCCCAGGAGACCCTGAGACAGCTGTATGGAGAGACACTTACCTTTGAGTTGAGTTGAGTAGATTTTTGGTGGGATTTTTTTTGTGTTGAAACTAAGTTTAAAGACAGCCCCCAGGAGGCCCTGAGACAGCTGTGCTGTTTTAGAGTCAGATAGACTTTGAGTTGAATAGTTTTTGGGGTTGAGATTAACATTAAAGACAGCCCCCAGGAGACCCTGAGACAGCTGCGCTGTTTTGGAGTCAACTATATTAGATTGTGTTGAAATTAACATTAAACACAGCCCCCAGGAGGCCCTGAGACAGCCGTGCTGTTTTGGAGTCAAATAGACTTTGAGTTGACTACATTAACTTGTGCTGACATTAACATTGAACACAGACCCCAGGAGGCCCTGAGACAGCTGTGTTGTTTTGGAGTCAGATAGACTTTGCATTAAAACATTTTCAGGTCTTCAGACTGGTATTAAAGACAGTAGCCAGGAGGTCCTGAGACAGCTGTTTGCTGAGCTGGTAGACGTTTGGATGCCTCTGATGGGAGGAGGATTGTCCGCCTTTTCCAGAAAGGTGTTTCTGTCAGCGCTGAGTGGGTTCCAACTGGTTGGGATTAGGCATGAAGACGGAGTGGTTAGGGTTAGGGGCGATTAGGGTCAGCGACATCAGGGCTAGTTGGAGTTTAGGCAACAGTTTCAGAGTCTTTAGGGTTAGGCATTGGTTTGAGTGGTTAGGTTAGGAAACAATTAGGGTTAGCGGCATCAGAGCTAACTGGAGTTTAAGCAATAGTTCCAGAGTCTGGTTAGGGTTAGGCACTAGTTTCGACTGGTTAGGATTAGGGGACGATTAGGGTTAGCGACATCAAAGCTAGTTGGAGCAATAGTTCCAGAGTCTGGTTAGGGTTAGGCATTAGTTTCGACTGGTTAGGGTTAGGAAAATGGACTGGTTGGGGCTAATGTAGTTTAGAGTAGGCAGCCATTTTAGGAGGAGTCTAGTTTGGGAGACACATCATCAGTAGTGTACCTCAGGATCATCGGGTGTTTGGCCATTACCACTAGACACCCTCACCCGAGGCTGCCCGCTGGGGTTGATCAAGTCCCAGGGTGTGTCTCATAGTCAATTAGTTGTTAGTTTAGATCAAGTAACTATGGTTTGTGTCTGTGATTTGACCCTTGACCTTTTAGCTTTATGCCTCAAATTCAATATTATCCAATTGATGGTTTGCTTCTAGTTATTGTAGTTATTTTAGATTAAGTAACTATGTTATTAATCTGGGATGTTGACCTTTGACCTTTTAGCTTTAGGCATCCAATTAAAGTTATTCAATTTAAATTCGATATTATCATCAAATTGAAAGTTTGCTTCTAGTTATTGTATTTACCGGCGCATCCTCTGCCTAGTCATCTAAGCTGGACTAGGGGATGGAGGATTTAATAGGTTCAACAGTTCTTAAAGAGAAGCATTCAGAAGATTAATTTTGTCCAGAAAATCTGACCTGCAGGTTGCTGAAGCTGTGGATCGTTGCATTCCGTGTGTTGTCCAAGTGGAGGGTGGCCCTCTTGCTCCTTGTTCAGGTTTGCAGATTGGTTGTTGGCACCGTTAGGTTACTCCAATCTGCCTAGGCAAGGTCGAGAAGATAGGTCTCTTCTTCCTCCTCCTGTTCGTCTTCTTTCAGTGAAATGGAGGTGGAGTAAACATCCAGGGAGCTCCAGGACCAGCCGCAGCCAGCTGCTGCCTTCCCAGGTCGCCCAAGGGAACATGGGGTATTCCCTCTGTCCATTCTACTGATTCTAGGGGAAGAGGGGGGCACCCAGGGGGACCAGGACCAGCCGCAGCGAGCTGCTGCCTTCCAGGCCCCTGGGTAAACAACCCCATCCCCAGCCCAGAGTGTTTCCCCCGGAGGACTACCAGGATCAGCAGTGGCTGCCTTTCCCTCATCCCCTAGAGGAAGGAAGCCTCAGTGAACCTCAGGCCGGTTGTTAACACCGCAAGGTTACCCCAGCCTTTGGTAAATGAGGCCTCCCATACACCCATTCTAACAACGCAGCCTATAGTAACCACCCAGAGGAGTATTCCTGGTGGTGGAGCGTACCTCAGCTAATCTGGAAGCCCCACGACTTCGACCAGGCTCCCTCTACACTAAACGCCTGTCTGCCTACCCAAAGCTAGGCTAAAGGGAAATTTAACAAAGTCTTCTCACCAGTCCAGGAGTTGAAGCTGGGAGTAGGGATGATGCTGGAGGTTGTTGAAGCTCCTTGCAGTCCCATTTAGTCCGCTGAGGACCAGTGTGGAGGTGATTTCCCAAGGCGTTTGGTGGGGTAGCCTGTTTTCTTGGTCACCATTCTTGCTTATGGTGTCAATTCACGATCTTTTTAGGTTGTTTTTTCAGGGGTGAAAGTGGTATCAATAGAAAGAGGAGGTTGAGACAAGTCATTGGATACCAATATTATGGGTATTGGACTTGGGGAACTTTGTAAAAAAGGTGAAATGGTGGAAAAATGTAAATAAGGGGGCGTTACCCGCGTCTTAGCGGAGATTTTCCACTTCCTGTTTCTTTTTCCATTTCCAGTGGTTGGAGGTCACAGAGGGGAAGAAAATCCATCCAGGCATGGTGTTGTGGTTGAGGCACATCCTCACAATAGTTGTAACTTAATGTATAAGTTAATGAGCTAGCTTAAAGTTAGTATCCTTGTTAGGTTTTAAGTGTTATAATTTGGAGATTTATTCCCTCATTAATCTTATGGTTAATGGGGATGAGTAAACATTTCTCATTTTTTGAAGACATTTCTTTGTTGAAATCCATTTTTTTTAAAAATTGTAGTGACTGTTGTAGAGGAGAAAAAAAATTGGAGTAGGGAGAAACAAGGGGTGGGGTCGAACAGGAAAAGGAAATGGGAGGTGCAGAATATACCTAGACCCAAAACCCCGCCGGGATAGGCGTGTCCTGTCTCCCCCCTCCCTCATCACTCCCATGTGGGAGGTCGAAGGAGAGTAGGCCAGAGAAAGGAAGCAGAGGTACGAATATACCTGAAACCGCAACCCCGCCGGGATAGGCGTGCTCTGAGTCCCACCTCCCTCTCCCATCCCGAGGGGAAGAGGAGGTTGGAAATGCAGGTGGAAGACCAGGTAGCACTTAGTTTTCAAGGGAACCGGTTGTCCGAGGGCACAGGCAGGGTTAGGTGAAATGAATTTATCTCGATGACTCTCCCG
>JAHZUS010000166.1:0-21605 GCA_020496755.1 Channa maculata | reverse complement strand
GGCTAAACAAAACCTGTAGCAAATATATTTCCATGCTGAACTGAGTTGTTCTGGGTCAAATATGAAGGCAAACCCACTTTCCCTTAAGTATTTTGCTGCAATTGGCAGAAACAAGCATATTTGCTCATTCGGCCTGAATATGCTTTTAAGCGCATAAAAACTTACACTCTTGATTTCTGGCTAAATAAAAGCTGTTGCAATGATATTTCCATGATAAACTGAGTTGTTCTGCGTCAAATAAACCCACTTTTCTTTCAGTATTTTGCTACAATTGGCAGAAACAAGCATATTTGCAATTGTTGATCTGGGTCAAATATGAAGGCAAACACACTTTCCCTTCGGTATTTTGCTACAATTGGCAGAAATCAGCTCATTTGGCCTGAAAATGCTTTTAAACGCATAAAAACTTACACTCTTGATTTCTGGCTAAAAAAAAGCTGTTGCAATGATATTTCCATGCTGAACTGAGTTGTTCTGGGTCAAATGTGAAGGCAAACCAACTTTCCCTTCAGTATTTTGCTGCAATTGGCAGAAATCAGCTCATTTGGCCTGAAAATGCTTTTACGCGCATAAAAACTTACACTCTTGATGTCTGGCTAAATAAAAGCTGTTGCAATGATATTTCCATGCTGAACTGAGTTGTTCTGGGTCAAATATGAAGGCAAACTCACTTTCCTTTCAGTATTTTGCTGCAATTGGCAGACACAAGCATATTTGCTCATTCGGCCTGAAAATGCTTTTAAGCGCATAAAAACTTACACTGTTGATTTCTGGCTAAATAAAAGCTGTTGCAATAATATTTCCATGCGGAACTGAGTTGTTCTGGGTCAAATATGAAATCAAACCCACTTTCCATTCAATATTTTGCTGCAATTGGCAGAAAAAACCTTATTTCGGCCTGAAAATGCTTTTAAGCGGATAAAAACTTACATTCTTGATTTCTGGCTAATTAAAAGCTGTTGCAATGATATTTCCATGCTTACATGAGTTTTTCTAGATCACATATGAAGGCAAACCGACTTTCCTTTCAGTACATTGCTGCAATTGGCAGAAACAAGCATATTTGCTCATTCGGCCTGAAATTGCTTTTAGGAGCATAAGAACTTACACTCTTGCTTTCTGGCTAAATAAAAGCTGTTGCAATGATATTTCCATGCTGAACTGAGTTGTTCTGGGTCAAATATGAAGGCAAACCCACTTTCCTTTCAATCTTTTGCTCCAATTGGCAGAAACAAATTTGCAATTGTTGTTCTGGGTCAAATATGAAGGCATATTTGCAATTGTTGTTCTGGGTCAAATATGAAGGCAAACCCACATTCCTTTCAGTATTTTTCTGCAATTGGCATAAACAAGCATATTTGCTCAATTGGCCTGAAAATGCTTTTAAGCGCATACAAACTTACACTCTTGATTTCAGGCTAAATAAAAGCTGTTGCAATGATATTTCCATGCTGAACTGAGTTGTTCTGGGTCAAATATGAAGGCAAACCCACTTTCCCTTCAGTATTTTGCTGCAATTGGCAGAAATCAGGTCATTTGGCCTGAAAATGCTTTTAAGTGCATAAAAGCTTACACTCTTGATTTCTGGCTAAATAAAAGCTGTTGCAATGATATTTCCATGCTGAACTGAGTTGTTCTGGGTCAAAAATGAAGGCAAACACACTTTCCTTTCAATATTTTGCTCCAATTGGCAGACACAGGCATATTTGCAATTGTTGTTCTGGGTCAAATACGAAGGCAAACCCACTTTCCTTTCAGTATTTTGCTGCAATTGGCAGAAACAAGCATATTTGCTCATTCGGCCTTAAAATGCTTTTAAGCGCATAAAAACTTACACTCTTCATTTCTGGCTAAATAAAAGCTGTTGCAATGATATTTCCATGCTGAACTGAGCTGTTCTGGGTCAAATATGAAGGCAAACCCACTTTCCTTTCAGTATTTTTCTGCAATTGGTATAAACAAGCATATTTGCTCAATTGGCCTGAAAATGCTTTTAAGCGCATAAAAACTTACACTCTTAATTTCTGGCTAAATAAAAGCTGTTGCAATGATATTTCCATGCTGAACTGAGTTGTTCTGGGTCAAATATGAAGGCAAACACACTTTCCCTTCGGTATTTTGCTACAATTGGCAGAAATCAGCTCATTAGGCCTGAAAATGCTTTTAAACGCATAAAAACTTACACTCTTGATTTCTGGCTAAATAAAAGCTGTTGCAATGATATTTACATGCTAAAGTGAGTTGTTCTGGGTCAAATATAAAGGCAAACCCACTTTCCTTTCAGTATTTTGCTGCAATTGGCAGAAACAAACATATTTGCTCATTCTGCCTGAAAATGCTTTTAAGAGCATAAAAACTTACATTCTTGCTTCATGGCTACAAAAAAGCTGTTGCAATGATATTTCCATGCTGAACTGAGTTGTTCTGGGTCAAATATGAAGGCAACCCACTTTCCTTTCAGTATTTTGCTGCAATTGGCAGAAATCAGCTCATTTGGCCTGAAAATGCTTTTAAGCACATAAAAACTTACACTCTTGATTTCTGGCTAAATAAAAGCTGTTGCAACGATATTTCCATGCTGAACTGAGTTGTTCTGGGTCAAATATGAAGGCAAACCCACTTTCCTTTAAGTATTTTGCTGCAATTGGCAGACACAAGCATATTTGCTCATTCGGCCTGAAAATGCTTTTAAGCGCATAAAAGCTTACACTGTTGATTTCTGGCTAAATAAAAGCTGTTGCAATGATATTTTCATGCTGAACTGAGTTGTTCTGGGTCAAATATGAAAGCAAACCCACTTTCCATTCAGTATTTTGCTGCAATTGGCAGAAACAAGCATATTTGCTCATTTGGCCTGAAAATGCTTTTAATTCAATTCAATTCAATTCAATTCAACTTTATTTATATAGCGCCAATTCACAACAAAGTCATCTCAGGGCACTTTACAGAATAAAGTCAAGATTATAGAGATATATAAAGAGAACCCAACAATTCCCCCTGGAGCAAGCCATAGGCAACAGTGGAGAGGAAAAGCTCCCTTTAACGGAAGAAACCTCCAGCAGAACCAGGCTCAGGGTGGACGGCCATCTGCCTCGACCAGTTGGGGTGAGTGGAAAGGGAGAAGAGAAAAGAACAGAGCAACAAAAAGCAACAACAAAACATCGGGCAGATTTGTAGGACCAGTAGCTGCACGCTGGAAGACACACAGCTTCAAAGCCGGGGGACACCTGCAGAAAGGGACAGAGAGAGGGGGACAGAGGAGGACAAAGACAACTACGGGAGAGAACACACAGAGTTAATGACATACAGTGGTGACAATTGCGGGGTGAGAGGAGAGGAGAGATGGTCAAGAGGAGGAAAGGAGCTCAGTGCATTGGGGGGTGGGTCCCCCAGCAGTCTAAGCCTATGGCAGCATAACTATAACTAACTATATGCTTTATTAAAAGGAAGGTTTTAAGCCTAGACTTAAAAGTAGAGAGGGTGTCTGCTTCCCGAATCTGAACTGGGAGCTGGTTCCACAAGAGAGGAGCTTGATAGCTAAAGGCTCTACCTCCCATTCTACTTTTGGAAATTCTGGGAACCACAAGTAGGCCTGCATTCTGAGATCGAAGTGGTCTATTGGGATGATATGGTGCTATGAGGTCTTCTATATATGATGGAGCCTGACCATTCAGAGCTTTATATGTAAGAAGCAGGGTTTTAAATTCTATTCTAAATTTAATGGGAAGCCAATGGAGAGAAGCTAGTGAAGGTGAAATATGATCTCTCTTGCTAGTTCCAGTCAGCACTCTTGCTGCAGCATTTTGGATTAATTGCAGGCTCTTTCGGGAGTTACTGGGGCATCCTGAAAGTAGGGAATTACAGTAGTCCAACCTAGAGGTAACAAATAGATGGACCAGTTGTTCGGCATCACTTTGAGACAGGATGCTCCTAATTTTGGCAATGTTCCGTAGGTGGAAGAAGGCTGTTCTAGAGATTTGTTTTATATGTGAGTTAAAAGACAGATCCTGATCAAAAATAACTCCAAGGTTCCTTGCAGTAGTACTGGAGGCCAGACTTATGCCATCTAGTGTAACAATATGGTTGGACATCATATCTCTGCGATTTTTGGGCCCAAATACTATGACTTCAGTTTTGTCTGAGTTTAAAAGTAAAAAATTGTGGGACATCCAGGCCTTTATGTCTTGTAGGCATGCTTGAAGCTTTATTAACTGATTATTTTCATCTGGTTCCATAGATAAATATACCTGGGTATCATCAGCATAACAGTGGAAATTTATGGGGTGTTTTCTAATAATGTTGCCTAAAGGAGACATATATAAAGTAAAAAGTATTGGTCCTAACACAGAGCCTTGTGGAACTCCATAGCTAACCTTTGTGTGCATGGAGGATTCATCATTAACATGAACAAATTGAAATCTATCAGATAGATAAGATTTAAACCAACCTAGTGCAGTTCCTGTAATTCCAATTTGGTGTTCCAGTCTCTGTGATAAAATGTTATGATCAATGGTATCAAATGCAGCACTAAGATCTAACAGAATAAGTATAGAGATGAGTCCAGTATCTGAGGCCATGAGAACATCGTTGGTGACTTTTACCAGTGCTGATTCTGTACTATGGTGAACTCTAAATCCTGACTGAAAGTCTTCATACAAATTATTTCTATGAAGGTGATCACATAATTGTTTTGCGACTACTTTTTCAATTATTTTAGAAATAAAGGGGAGATTAGATATTGGTCTGTAATTGGCTAAAACACCTGGGTCAAGACAGGGTTTTTAAGTAATGGTTTAATTACAGCTACCTTATAGGCCTGTGGTACATAGCCTGTTTCTAAAGATAGATTGATGATATCTAATATGAACGTATCTATTAAGGGTAAAGCTTCCTTGAGCAGCTTAGTTGGAATAGGGTCTAGCAGACAGGTTGTTGGTTTAGATGAGGTAATAATTGAAGTTAGCTCAGAGAGATCTATGGGTAAAAAGCAGTCTAATAGGGATTGGGGCCTTATCCATGATTCTAGCACTGCTGTACATGAAGATCTATCTGTAATTTTTCGGGGGAGGATCTGGTGAATACTTTCTCTAATAGCTACAATTTTATTCATAAAGAAGGTCATGAAGTCATTGCTGCTCAAAGTTAAGGGAATAGTAGGCTCAACAGAACTATGGCTCTTAGTCAGCCTGGCTACAGTGCTGAACAGAAACCGGGGGTTGTTCTTGTTTTCTTCTATTAATGATGAATAATATGCTGTTCTGGCATCACTGAGAGCTTTTTTGTACGTTTTTAAACTATTTTACCAGGCTAAATGAGATTCTTCTAACTTTCTGGAACGCCACTTCCTTTCCAACTTTCGTGTTTCCTGTTTTAAGTTGCGTGTTTGTGAACTATACCATGGAGATTGCCTCTGCTGGTTTACTGTCTTCTTTTTCAGAGGGGCAACACTATCGAGTATTGTACGTAGTGAGGCTGCAGAATTGTCAACAAGATAATCTAGTTGTGCAGGAGTAAGATTAAGGAGACTACTTTCCATTGTATTAACATATGGTGAAGCAAATGATGGAGAAATAATTTCTTTAAATTTGTTGACAGCTTTTTCACTTAAGCATCTGCTATAGTGAAATTTTTCCCTAACTGCTATATAGTCCGTTATTGTAAATTCAAACGTTATTAAAAAATGGTCAGACAGAAGAGAGTTGTGAGGAAATATGGTTAAATTATCCGTTTCAATTCCATACGTAAGGACAAGGTCTAACGTGTGACTAAAACAGTGAGTGGGTTTATTTACATTTTGGGAAAAACCAATTGAATCTAATAATGAATTAAACGCAGTGCTCAGACAGTTACTGTCAGCATCTACATGAATGTTAAAGTCACCCACTATAATGACTTTATCTGTACTAAGCACTAAATCAGATAGAAAATCAGAAAATTCAATCAAAAACTCTGAGTAAGGGACTGGAGGACGGTACACAATAACAAATAGTAGTGGTTTTTGAGTTTTCCAGTTTGGGTGTGAAAGGCTAAGAGTAAGGCTCTCAAATGAGTTATAACTATGTTTAGGTCTAGGAATTATTGATAAGCTAGAATGGAAGATTGCTGCAACTCCTCCACCTCGGCCTGTGCTTCTAGGAACATGATAATTAATATGACTTGGGGGGGTTGACTCATTTAAACTGACATATTCTTCCTGCTGCAACTAAGTTTCAGTGAGACAAAATAAATCGAATTGATGATCGCTTATTAAGTCATTTACTAACAGAGATTTAGAAGAGAGATCTGATATTTAATAATCCACATTTAATAGTTTTGGGGTTTTGTTCTGTAAGAGGAGTAGTCTCAACTTTTATTAGGTTATTATGATTAACTCCTCTTGTTGTCATATTTACTTTATGTAATTTAGGTCGGGAACAGACACAGTCTCTATAGGTATGTGGGAGTTGTGGGGTGACGGTTGTAAGGACACTGCAGAGAGGCGTGTAGGACTGGATCTCTGCATCCTAGGCTCAACTCTGGATTGCCATACTTTTGGTTGTTTAATAAAACCAGCCATATTTCTGGATAAGAAAGCTGCACCATCTAAAGTAGGATGGATGCCATCTCTCCTAATCAGCCTAGGTTTTCCACAAAAACGTTTCCAATTGTCTATGTAGCCCACATTGTTTGCTGGACACCACCTAGACAGCCAGCGGTTGAATGACAACATGCGGGTGTACATGTCGTCACTGGTCAGATTTGGCAGGGGACCAGAGAAAATTACGGAGTCCGACATTGTTTTTGCAAAGTTACACACCGATTCAACATTCATTTTAGTGACCTCCGATTTGCGTAATCGGGCGTCATTAACTCCCACGTGAATAATAATATTACTGTATTTACGTTTATCCTTAGCCAGGAGTTTCAAATATGATTCAACGTCGCCCGCTCTGGCCCCAGGAAGACATTTGACTACGGCCGCTGGAGTCTCTAACTTCACGTTTCTGACTATGGAGCTGCCAATTACCAGAGTTGGTTTCTCAGCGGGTGTGTCGCTGAGTGGGGAAAATCGATTAGAAACGTGAACCGACTGGTAGTGAACCTCGGGCGTCTGTTTAGCATTAAATTAATTAATTTTAAGCGGATAAAAACTGACACTCTTGATTTCTGGCTAAATAAAAGCTGTTGCAATGATATTTCCATGCTGAACTGAGTTGTTCTGGGTCAAATATGAAGGCAAACCCACTTTCCTTTCAATATTTTGCTCCAATTGGCAGAAACAAGCATATTTGCAATTGTTGTTCTGGGTCAAATATGAAGGCAAACCCACTTTCCTTTCAGTATTTTGCTGCAATTGGCAGAAGCAAGCATATTTACTCATTTGGCCTGAAAATGCTTTTAAGCGCATAAAAACTTACACTCTTCATTTCTGGCTAAAAAAAAGCTATTGCAATGATATTTCCATGCTGAACTGAGTTGTTCTGGGTCAAATATGTAGGCAAACCCACTTTCCTATCAGTATTTTTCTGCAATTGGCATAAACAAGCATATTTGCTCAATTGGCCTGAAAATGCTTTTAAGCGCATAAAAACGTACACTCTTAATTTCTGGCTAAATAAAAGCTGTTGCAATGATATTTCCATGCTGAACTGAGTTGTTCTGGGTCAAATATGAAGGCAAACCCAGTTTCCCTTCAGTATTTTGCTGCAATTGGCAGAAATTAGCTCATTTGGCCTGAAAATGCTTTTAAGTGCATAAAAACTTACACTCTTGATTTCTGGCTAAAGAAAAGCTGTTGCAATGATATTTCCATGCTGAACTGAGTTGTTCTGGGTCAAATATGAAGGCAAACCCACTTTCCCTTCACTTTTATGCTGCAATTGGCAGAAATCAGCTCATTTGGCCTGAAAATGCTTTTAAGCGCATAAAAACTTACACTCTTGATTTCCTGCTAAATAAAAGCTGTTGCAGTGATATTTCCATGTTGAACTGAGTTGTTCTGGGTCAAATATGAAGGCAAACACACTTTCCTTTCAGTATTTTGCTGCAATTGGCAGAAACAAGCATATTTGCTCATTCGGCCTGAAAATGCTTTTTAGCGCATAAAAAATTACATTCTTGATTTCTGGCTAAATAAAAGCTGTTGCAATGATTTCTCCATGCTAAACTGAGTTGTTCTGGGTCAAATATGAAGGCAAACCCACTTTCCTTTCAATATTTTGCTCCAATTGACAGACACAAGCATATTTGCAATTGTTGTTCTGGGTCAAATATGAAGGCAAACCCACTTTCCTTTCAGTATTTTGCTGCAATTGGCAGAAACAAGCATATTTGCTGATTCTGCCTGAAAATGCTTTTAAGCGCATAAAAACTTGCACTCTTGATTTCTGGCTAAATAAAAGCTGTTGCATTGATATTTCCATGCTGAACTGAGTTGTTCTGGGTCAAATATGAAGGCAAACACACTTTCCCTTCGGTATTTTGCTACAATTGGCAGAAATCAGCTCATTTGGCCTGAAAATGCTTTTAAGCGCATAAAAACTTACACTCTTGATTTCTGGCTAAATAAAAGCTGTTGCAATGATATTTCCATGCTAATCTGAGTTGTTCTGGGTCAAATATAAAGGCAAACCCACTTTCCTTTCAGTATTTTGCTGCAATTGGCAGAAACAAGCATATTTGCTCATTAGGCCTGAAAATGCTTTTAAGCGCATAAAAACTTACACTCTTGATTTCAGGCTAAATAAAAGCTGTTGCAATAATATTTCCATGTGGACATAAGTTGTTCTGGGTCAAATAAGAAGGCAAACCCACTTTCCTTTCAGTATTTTGCTGCAATTGGCAGAAACAAGCATATTTGCTGATTCTACCTGAAAATGCTTTTAAGCGCATAAAAACTTACACTCTTGATTTCTGGCTAAATAAAAGCTGTTGCATTGATATTTCCATGCTGAACTGAGTTGTTCTGGGTCAAATATGAAGGCAAACACACTTTCCCTTCGGTATTTTGCTGCAATTGGCAGAAATTAGCTCATTTGGCCTGAAAATGCTTTTAAGCGCATAAAACTTACACTCTTGATTTCTGGCTAAATAAAAGCTGTTGCAATGATATTTCCATGCTAATCTGAGTTGTTCTGGGTTAAATATAAGGGCAAACCCACTTTCCTTTCAGTATTTTGCTGCAATTGGCAGAAACAAGCATATTTGCTCATTAGACCTGAAAATGCTTTTAAGCGCATAAAAACTTACACTCTTGATTTCAGGCTAAATAAAAGCTGTTGCAATAATATTTCCATGTGGACATAAGTTGTTCTGGGTCAAATAAGAAGGCAAACCCACTTTCCTTTCAGTATTTTCCTGCAATTGGCATAAACAAGCATATTTGCTCAATTGGCCTGAAAATGCTTTTAAGCGCATAAAAACTTACACTCTTAATTTCTGGCTAAATAAAAGCTGTTGCAATGATATTTCCATGCTGAACTGAGTTGTTCTGGGTCAAATATGAAGGCAAACCCACTTTCCCTTCAGTATTTTGCTGCAATTGGCAGAAATCAGCTCAATTGGCCTGAAAATGCTTTTAAGTGCATAAAAACTGACACTCTTGATTTCTGGCTAAATAAAAGCTGTTGCAATGATATTTCCATGCTGAACTGAGTTGTTCTGGGTCAAATATGAAGGCAAACACACTTTCCTTTCAATATTTTGCTCCAATTGGCAGAAACAAGCATATTTGCAATTGTTGTTCTGGGTCAAATATGAAGGCAAACCCACTTTCCTTTTAGTATTTTGCTGCAATTGGCAGAAACAAGCATATTTGCTCATTTGGCCTGAAAATGCTTTTAAGCACATAAAAACTTACACTCTTGATTTCTGGCTAAATAAAACTGTTGCAATGATATTTCCATGCTGAACTGAGTTGTTCTGGGTCAAATATGTAGGCAAACCCACTTTCCTTTCAGTATTTTGCTGCAATTGGCAGAAACAAGCATATTTGCTGATTCTACCTGAAAATGCTTTTAAGCGCATAAAACTTACACTCTTGATTTCTGGCTAAATAAAAGCTGTTGCAATGATATTTCCATGCTGAACTGAGTTGTTCTGGGTCAAATATGAAGGCAAACACACTTTCCTTTCAGTATTTTGCTGCAATTGGCAGAAATCAGCTCATTTGGCCTGAAAATGCTTTTAAACGCATAAAACTTACACTCTTGATTTCTGGCTAAATAAAAGCTGTTGCAATGATATTTCCATGCTAAACTGAGTTGTTCTGGGTCAAATATAAAGGCAAACACACTTTCCTTTCAATATTTTGCTCCAATTGGCAGCACAAGCATATTTGCAATTGTTGTTCTGGGTCAAATATGAAGGCAAACCCACTTTCCTTAAGTATTTTGCTGCAATTGGCAGAAATCAACTCATTTGGCCTGAAAATGATTTTAAGCGCATAAAACTTACACTCTTGATTTCTGGCTAAATAAAAGCTGTTGCAATGATATTTCCATGCTGAACTGAGTTGTTCTGGGTCAAAAATGAAGGCAAACCCACTTTCCCTTTAGTATTTTGCTGCAATTGGCAGAAATCAGCTCATTTGGCCTGAAAATGCTTTTAAGCGCATAAAAACTTACACTCTTGATTTCAGGCTAAATAAAAGCTGTTGCAATAATATTTCCATGCGGACATAAGTTGTTCTGGGTCAAATATGAAGGCAAACCCAGTTTCCCTTCAGTATTTTGCTGCAATTGGCAGAAATTAGCTCATTTGGCCTGAAAATGCTTTTAAGTGCATAAAAACTTACACTCTTGATTTCTGGCTAAATAAAAGCTGTTGCAATGATATTTCCATGCTGAACTGAGTTGTTCTGGGTCAAATATGAAGGCAAACCCACTTTCCCTTCACTATTATGCTGCAATTGGCAGAAATCAGCTCATTTGGCCTGAAAATGCTTTTAAGCGCATAAAAACTTACACTCTTGATTTCCTGCTAAATAAAAGCTGTTGCAGTGATATTTCCATGTTGAACTGAGTTGTTCTGGGTCAAATATGAAGGCAAACACACTTTCCTTTCAGTATTTTGCTGCAATTGGCAGAAACAAGCATATTTGCTCATTCGGCCTGAAAATGCTTTTTAGCGCATAAAAAATTACATTCTTGATTTCTGGCTAAATAAAAGCTGTTGCAATGATTTCTCCATGCTAAACTGAGTTGTTCTGGGTCAAATATGAAGGCAAACCCACTTTCCTTTCAATATTTTGCTCCAATTGACAGACACAAGCATATTTGCAATTGTTGTTCTGGGTCAAATATGAAGGCAAACCCACTTTCCTTTCAGTATTTTGCTGCAATTGGCAGAAACAAGCATATTTGCTGATTCTGCCTGAAAATGCTTTTAAGCGCATAAAAACTTACACTCTTGATTTCTGGCTAAATAAAAGCTGTTGCATTGATATTTCCATGCTGAACTGAGTTGTTCTGGGTCAAATATGAAGGCAAACACACTTTCCTTTCAGTATTTTGCTGCAATTGGCAGAAATCAGCTCATTTGGCCTGAAAATGCTTTTAAGCGCATAAAACTTACACTCTTGATTTCTGGCTAAATAAAAGCTGTTGCAATGATATTTCCATGCTAATCTGAGTTGTTCTGGGTCAAATATAAAGGCAAACCCACTTTCCTTTCAGTATTTTGCTGCAATTGGCAGAAACAAGCATATTTGCTCATTAGGCCTGAAAATGCTTTTAAGCGCATAAAAACTTACACTCTTGATTTCAGGCTAAATAAAAGCTGTTGCAATAATATTTCCATGTGGACATAAGTTGTTCTGGGTCAAATAAGAAGGCAAACCCACTTTCCTTTCAGTATTTTGCTGCAATTGGCAGAAACAAGCATATTTGCTGATTCTACCTGAAAATGCTTTTAAGCGCATAAAACTTACACTCTTGATTTCTGGCTAAATAAAAGCTGTTGCAATGATATTTCCATGCTGAACTGAGTTGTTCTGGGTCAAATATGAAGGCAAACACACTTTCCCTTCGGTATTTTGCTACAAGTGGCAGAAATTAGCTCATTTGGCCTGAAAATGCTTTTAAACGCATAAAAACTTACACTCTTGATTTCTGGCTAAATAAAAGCTGTTGCAATGATATTTCCATGCTAATCTGAGTTGTTCTGGGTTAAATATAAGGGCAAACCCACTTTCCTTTCAGTATTTTGCTGCAATTGGCAGAAACAAGCATATTTGCTCATTAGACCTGAAAATGCTTTTAAGCGCATAAAAACTTACACTCTTGATTTCAGGCTAAATAAAAGCTGTTGCAATAATATTTCCATGTGGACATAAGTTGTTCTGGGTCAAATAAGAAGGCAAACCCACTTTCCTTTCAGTATTTTCCTGCAATTGGCATAAACAAGCATATTTGCTCAATTGGCCTGAAAATGCTTTTAAGCGCATAAAAACTTACACTCTTAATTTCTGGCTAAATAAAAGCTGTTGCAATGATATTTCCATGCTGAACTGAGTTGTTCTGGGTCAAATATGAAGGCAAACCCACTTTCCCTTCAGTATTTTGCTGCAATTGGCAGAAATCAGCTCAATTGGCCTGAAAATGCTTTTAAGTGCATAAAAACTGACACTCTTGATTTCTGGCTAAATAAAAGCTGTTGCAATGATATTTCCATGCTGAACTGAGTTGTTCTGGGTCAAATATGAAGGCAAACACACTTTCCTTTCAATATTTTGCTCCAATTGGCAGAAACAAGCATATTTGCAATTGTTGTTCTGGGTCAAATATGAAGGCAAACCCACTTTCCTTTTAGTATTTTGCTGCAATTGGCAGAAACAAGCATATTTGCTCATTTGGCCTGAAAATGCTTTTAAGCACATAAAAACTTACACTCTTGATTTCTGGCTAAATAAAACATATTGCAATGATATTTCCATGCTGAACTGAGTTGTTCTGGTTCAAATATGTAGGCAAACCCACTTTCCTTTCAGTATTTTTCTGCAATTGGCATAAACAAGCATATTTGCTCAATTGGCCTGAAAATGCTTTTAAGCGCATAAAAACTTACACTCTTGATTTCAGGCTAAATAAAAGCTGTTGCAATAATATTTCCATGTGGACATAAGTTGTTCTGGGTCAAATAAGAAGGCAAACCCACTTTCCTTTCAGTATTTTGCTGCAATTGGCAGAAACAAGCATATTTGCTGATTCTATCTGAAAATGCTTTTAAGCGCATAAAAACTTACACTCTTGATTTCTGGCTAAATAAAAGCTGTTGCAATGATATTTCCATGCTGAACTGAGTTGTTCTGGGTCAAATATGAAGGCAAACACACTTTCCCTTCGGTATTTTGCTACAATTGGCAGAAATCAGCTCATTTGGCCTGAAAATGCTTTTAAACGCATAAAAACTTACACTCTTGATTTCTGGCTAAATAAAAGCTGTTGCAATGATATTTCCATGCTAATCTGAGTTGTTCTGGGTCAAATATAAAGGCAAACCCACTTTCCTTTCAGTATTTTGCTGCAATTGGCAGAAACAAGCATATTTGCTCATTAGGCCTGAAAATGCTTTTAAGCGCATAAAAACTTACACTCTTGATTTCTGGCTAAATAAAAGCTGTTGCAATGATATTTCCATGCTGAACTGAGTTGTTCTGGGTCAAATATGAAGGCAAACCCACTTTCCTTTCAGTATTTTGCTGCAATTGGCAGAAATCAGCTCATTTGGCCTGAAAATGCTTTTAAGCGCATAAAAACTTACACTCTTGATTTCTGGCTAAATAAAAGCTGTTGCAATGATATTTCCATGCTGAACTGAGTTGTTCTGGGTCAAATATGAAGGCAAACCCACTTTCCTTTTAGTATTTTGCTGCAATTGGCAGAAATCAGCTCATTTGGCCTGAAAATGCTTTTAAGCGCATAAAAACTTACACTCTTGATTTCTGGCTAAATAAAACCTGTTGCAATGATATTTCCATGCTGAACTGAGTTGTTCTGGGTCAAATATGAAGGCAAACCCACTTTCCCTTTAGTATTTTGCTGCAATTGGCAGAAATCAGCTCATTTGGCCTGAAAATGCTTTTAAGCGCATAAAAACTTACACTCTTGATTTCTGGCTAAATAAAAGCTGTTGCAATGATATTTCCATGCTGAACTGAGTTGTTCTGGGTCAAATATGAAGGCAAACCCACTTTCCTTTCAGTATTTTGCTGCAATTGGCAGAAACAAGCATATTTGTTCATTCGGCCTGAAAATGCTTTTAAGCGCATAAATACTTACACTCTTGATTTCTGGCTAAATAAAAGCTGTTGCAATGATATTTCCATGCTGAACTGAGTTGTTCTGGGTCAAATATGAAGGCAAACCCACTTTCCTTTCAGTATTTTGCTGCAATTGGCAGAAAAAAGCATATTTGCTCAATTGGCCTGAAAATGCTTTTAAGCGCATAAAAACTTACACTCTTGATTTCTGGCTAAATAAAAGCTGTTGCAATGATATTTCCATGCTGAACTGAGTTGTTCTGGGTCAAATATGAAGGCAAACCCACTTTCCTTTCAGTATTTTGCTGCAATTGGCAGAAATCAGCTCAATTGGCCTGAAAATGCTTTTAAGTGCATAAAAACTTACACTCTTGATTTCTGGCTAAATAAAAGCTGTTGTAACATTAAACACAGCCCCAGGAGGCCCTGAGACAGCTGTTCTGTTTTGGAGTCAACTACATTAGCTTGTGTTGAAATTAACATTAAACACAGCCCCAGGAGACCCTGAGACAGCTGTGTGGAGAAAGATTTTTGCAGACTGATGGACTTTTGTCATGCGGTAAAGACAATTCCTAATTGCAGTTGTTAAGTTTAACAACAGCCCCAGGATGCCCTGAGACAGCTGTGCTGTTTTGGAGTCAACTACATTAGCTTGTGTTGAAATTAACATTAAACACAGCCCCAGGAGGCCCTGAGACAGCTGTGTGGAGAAAGATTTTGCAAACTGACAGACTTTTGTCAGCGATAAATTTTGCAGACGATTTCCTAATTGCAGTGGTTAAGTTTAACAACAGCCCCAGGAGGCCCTGAGACAGCTGTGCTGTTTTGGAGTCAACTTCATTAGCTTTGTTGAAATTAACATTAAACACAGCCCCCAGGAGGCCCTGAGATAGCTGTGTGGAGAAAGATTTTTGCAGACTGATAGACTTTTGTCGCGGTAAAGACGATTTCCTAATTGCAGTTGTTAAGTTTAACAAAAGCCACCAGGAGGCCCTGAGACAGCTGTGCTGTTTTGGAGTCAACTACATTAGCTTGTGTTGAAATTAACATTAAACACAGCCCCCAGGAAGCCCTGAGACAGCTGTGTGGAGAAAGATTTTTGCAGACTGATAGACTTTTGTCGCGGTAAATACGATTTCCTAATTGCAGTTGTTAAGTTTAACAACAGCCCCCAGGAGGCCCTGAGACAGCTGTGTGGAGAAAAATTTTTGCAGACTGATAGATTTTAGTCGCGGTAAAGACGATTTCCTAATTGCAGTTGTTAAGTTTAACAACAGCCCCCAGGAGGCCCTGAGACAGCTGTGTTGTTTTGGAGTCAACTACATTAGCTTGTGTTGAAATTAACATTAAACACAGCCCCCAGGAGGCCCTGAGACAGCTGTGCTGCTTTGGAGCCAACTACATTAGCTTGTGTTGTAATTAACAGAAAAGACAGCCCCCAGGAGGCCCTGAGACAGTTGTGTGGAGAAAGATTTTTGCAGACTGATAGACTTTTGTCGCGGTAATACCGATTTCCTAATTGCAGTTGTTAAGTTTAACAACAGCCCCCAAGAGGCCCTGAGACAGCTGTGCTGTTTTGGAGTGAACTACATTAGCTTGTGTTGAAATTAACATTAAACATAGCCCCTAGGAGGCCCTGAGACAGCTGTGTGGAGAAAGATTTTTGCAGACTGATAGACTTTTGTCGCGGTAAAGACGATTTCCTAATTGCAGTTGTTAAGTTTAACAACAGCCCCCAGGAGGCCCTGAGACAGCTGTGTTGTTTTGGAGTCAACTACATTAGCTTGTGTTGAAATTAACATTAAACACAGCCCCCAGGAGGCCCTGAGACAGCTGTGCTGCTTTGGAGCCAACTACATTAGCTTGTGTTGTAATTAACAGAAAAGACAGCCCCCAGGAGGCCCTGAGACAGTTGTGTGGAGAAAGATTTTTGCAGACTGATAGACTTTTGTCGCGGTAATACCGATTTCCTAATTGCAGTTGTTAAGTTTAACAACAGCCCCCAAGAGGCCCTGAGACAGCTGTGCTGTTTTGGAGTGAACTACATTAGCTTGTGTTGAAATTAACAATAAACACAGCCCCCAGGAAGTCCTGAGACAGCTGTGCTGTTTTGGAGTCAACTACATTAGCTTGTGTTGAAATTAACATTAAACACAGCCCCCAGGAGACCCTGAGACAGCTGTGTGGAGAAAGATTTTTGCAGACTGATAGACTTTTGTCGTGGTAAAGACAATTTCCTAATTGCAGTTGTTAAGTTTAACAACAGCCCCCAGGAGGCCCTGAGACAGCTGTGCTGTTTTGGAGTCAACTACATTAGCTTGTGTTGAAATTAACATTAAACTCAGCCCCCAGGAGGCCCTGACACAGCTGTGTGGAGAAAGATTTTTGCAGACTGATAGACTTTTTTCGCGGTAATAACGATTTCCTATTTGCAGTTGTTAAGTTTAACAACAGCCCCCAAGAGGCCCTGAGACAGCTGTGCTGTTTTGGAGTCAACTACATTAGCTTGTGTTGAAATTATCATTAAACACAGCCCCCAGGAGACCCTGAGACAGCTGTGTGGAGAAAGATTTTTGCAGACTGATAAAATTTTGTCGCGGTAAAGAAAATTTCCTAATTGCAGTTTTTAAGTTTAACAACAGCCCCCAAGAGGCCCTGAGACAGCTGTGCTGTTTTGGAGTCAACTACATTAGCTTGTGTTGAAATTAACATTAAACACAGCCCCCAGGAGGCCCTGAGACAGCTGTGTGGAAAAAGATTTTTGCAGACTGATAGACTTTGTCATGTAAAGACGATTTCCTAATTGCAGTTATTAAGTTTAACAACAGCCCCCAGGAGGCCCTGAGACAGCTGTGCTGTTTTGGAGTTAACTACATTAGCTTGTGTTGAAATTAACATTAAACACAGCCCCCAGGAGGCCCTGAGACAGCTGTGCTGTTTTGGAGTCAACTACATTAGCTTGTGTTGAAATTAACATTAAACACAGCCCCCAGGAGACCCTGAGACAGCTGTGTGGAGAAAGATTTTTGCAGACTGATAGACTTTTGTCACGGTAAAGACAATTTCCTAATTGCAGTTGTTAAGTTTAACAACAGCCCCAAGGAGGCCCTGAGACAGCTGTGCTGTTTTGGAGTCAACTACATTAGCTTGTGTTGAAATTAACATTAAACACAGCCCCCAGGAGGCCCTGAGACAGCTGTGCTGTTTTGGAGTCAACTACATTAGCTTGTGTTGAAATTAACATTAAACACAGCCCCAGGAGGCCCTGAGACAGCTGTGTGGAGAAAGATTTTTGCAAACTGATAGACTTTTGTCGCGATAAATACGATTTCCTAATTGCAGTGGTTAAGTTTAACAACAGCCCCCAGGAGGCCCTGAGACAGCTGTGCTGTTTTGGAGTCAACTACATTAGCTTGTGTTGAAATTAACATTAAACACAGCCCCCAGGAGGCCCTGAGACAGCTGTGCTGTTTTGGAGTCAACTACATTAGCTTGTGTTGAAATTAACATTAAACACAGCCCCAGGAGGCCCTGAGACAGCTGTGTGGAGAAAGATTTTTGCAAACTGATAGACTTTTGTCGCGATAAAGACGATTTCCTAATTGCAGTGGTTAAGTTTAACAACAGCCCCCAGGAGGCCCTGAGACAGCTGTGCTGTTTTGGAGTCAACTACATTAGCTTTTGTTGAAATTAACATTAAACACAGCCCCCAGGAGGCCCTGAGACAGCTGTGTGGAGAAAGATTTTGCAGACTGATAGACTTTTGTCGCGGTAAAGACAATTTCCTAATTGCAGTTGTTAAGTTTGACAACAGCCCCCAGAAGGCCCTGAGAAAGCTGTGCTGTTTTGGAGTCAACTACATTAGCTTGTGTTGAAATTAACATTAAACACAGCCCCAGGAGGCCCTGAGACAGCTGTGTGAGAAAGATTTTTGCAGACTGATAGACTTTTGTCGCGTAAAGACGATTTCCTAATTGCAGTTGTTAAGTTTAACAACAGCCCCCAGGAGGCCCTGAGACAGCTGTGCTGTTTTGGAGTCAACTACATTAGCTTGTGTTGAAATTAACATTAAACACAGCCCCCAGGAGGCCCTGAGACAGCTGTGCTGTTTTGGAGTCAACTACATTAGCTTGTGTTGAAATTAACATTAAACACAGCCCCCAGGAGACCCTGAGACAGCTGTGTGGAGAAAGATTTTTGCAGACTGATAGACTTTTGTCGCGGTAAAGACAATTTCCTAATTGCAGTTGTTAAGTTTAACAACAGCCCCCAGGAGGCCCTGAGACAGCTGTGCTGTTTTGGAGTCAACTACATTAGCTTGTGTTGAAATTAACATTAAACACAGCCCCCAGGAGGCCCTGAGACAGCTGTGCTGTTTTGGAGTCAACTACATTAGCTTGTGTTGAAATTAACATTAAACAAAGGCCCCAGGAGGCCCTGAGACAGCTGTGTGGAGAAAGATTTTTGCAGACTGATAGACTTTTGTCGCGATAAATACGATTTCCTAATTGCAGTGGTTAAGTTTAACAACAGCCCCCAGGAGGCCCTGAGACAGCTGTGCTGTTTTGGAGTCAACTACATTAGCTTGTGTTGAAATTAACATTAAACACAGCCCCAGGAGGCCCTGAGACAGCTGTGTGGAGAAAGATTTTTGCAGACTGATAGACTTTTGTCGCGGTAAAGACGATTTCCTAATTGCAGTTGTTAAGTTTAACAACAGCCCCCAGGAGGCCCTGAGACAGCTGTGTGGATGAAGATTTTTGCAAACTGATAGACTTTTGTCGCGATAAATACGATTTCCTAATTGCATTGGTTAAGTTTATCAACAGCCCCCAGGAGGCCCTGAGACAGCTGTGCTGTTTTGGAGTCAACTACATTAGCTTGTGTTGAAATTAACAATAAACACAGCCCCCAGGAAGTCCTGAGACAGCTGTGCTGTTTTGGAGTCAACTACATTAGCTTGTGTTGAAATTAACATTAAACACAGCCCCCAGGAGACCCTGAGACAGCTGTGTGGAGAAAGATTTTTGCAGACTGATAGACTTTTGTCGCGGTAAAGACGATTTCCTAATTGCAGTTGTTAAGTTTAACAACAGCCCCCAGAAGGCCCTGAGACAGCTGTGCTGTTTTGGAGTCAACTACATTAGCTTGTGTTGAAATTAACATTAAATACAGCCTCCAGGAGGCTCTGAGACAGCTGTGTCGAGAAAGATTTTTGCAGACTGATAGACTTTTGTCGCGGTAAAGACGATTTCCTAATTGCAGTTGTTAAGTTTAACAACAGCCCCCAGGAGGCCCTGAGACAGCTGTGTGGAGAAAGATTTTTGCAGACTGATAGACTTTTGTCGCGATAAATACGATTTCCTAATTGCAGTTGTTAAGTTTAACAACAGCCCCCAGGAGGCCCTGAGACAGCTGTGTGGAGAAAGATTTTTGCAGACTGATAGACTTTTGTCGCGGTAAAGACGATTTCCTAATTGCAGTTGTTAAGTTTAACAACAGCCCCCAGGAGGCCCTGAGACAGCTGTGTTGTTTTGGAGTCAACTACATTAGCTTGTGTTGAAATTAACATTAAACACAGCCCCCAGGAGGCCCTGAGACAGCTGTGCTGCTTTGGAGTCAACTACATTAGCTTGTGTTGTAATTAACAGAAAAGACAGCCCCCAGGAGGCCCTGAGACAGTTGTGTGGAGAAAGATTTTTGCAGACTGATAGACTTTTGTCGCGGTAATACCGATTTCCTAATTGCAGTTGTTAAGTTTAACAACAGCCCCCAAGAGGCCCTGAGACAGCTGTGCTGTTTTGGAGTCAACTACATTAGCTTGTGTTGAAATTAACAATAAACACAGCCCCCAGGAAGTCCTGAGACAGCTGTGCTGTTTTGGAGTCAACTACATTAGCTTGTGTTGAAATTAACATTAAACACAGCCCCCAGGAGACCCTGAGACAGCTGTGTGGAGAAAGATTTTTGCAGACTGATAGACTTTTGTCGTGGTAAAGACAATTTCCTAATTGCAGTTGTTAAGTTTAACAACAGCCCCCAGGAGGCCCTGAGACAGCTGTGCTGTTTTGGAGTCAACTACATTAGCTTGTGTTGAAATTAACATTAAACACAGCCCCCAGGAGTCCCTGAGACAGCTGTGCTGTTTTGGAGTCAACTACATTAGCTTGTGTTGAACTTAACATTAAACACAGCCCCCAGGAGGCCCTGAGACAGCTGTGTGGAAAAAGATTTTTGCAGACTGACAGACTTTTGTCGCGGTAAAGACAATTTCCTAATTGCAGTTGTTAAGTTTAACAACAGCCCCCAGGAGGCCCTGAGACAGCTGTGCTGTTTTGGAGTCAACTACATTAGCTTGTGTTGAAATTAACATTAAACATAGCCCCTAGGAGGCCCTGAGACAGCTGTGTGGAGAAAGATTTTTGCAAACTGATAGACTTTTGTCGCGATAAATACGATTTCCTAATTGCAGTGGTTAAGTTTAACAACAGCCCCCAGGAGGCCCTGAGACAGCTGTGCTGTTTTGTAGTCAACTACATTAGCATTTGTTGAAATTAACATTAAACACAGCCCCTAGGAGGCCCTGAGACAGCTGTGTGGAGAAAGATTTTTGCAAACTGATAGACTTTTGTCGCGTTAAATACGATTTCCTAATTGCAGTGGTTAAGTTTAACAACAGCCCCCAGGAGGCCCTGAGACAGCTGTGCTGTTTTGGAGTCAACTACATTAGCTTGTGTTGAAATTAACATTAAACACAGCCCCCAGGAGGCCCTGAGACAGCTGTGCTGCTTTGGAGTCAACTACATTAGCTTGTGTTGTAATTAACAGAAAAGACAGCCCCCAGGAGGCCCTGAGACAGCTGTGTGGAGAAAGATTTTTGCAGACTGATAGACTTTTGTCGCGTAATACGATTTCCTAATTGCAGTTGTTAAGTTTAACAACAGCCCCCAAGAGGCCCTGAGACAGCTGTGCTGTTTTGGAGTCAACTACATTAGCTTGTGTTGAAATTAACAATAAACACAGCCCCCAGGAAGTCCTGAGACAGCTGTGCTGTTTTGGAGTCAACTACATTAGCTTGTGTTGAAATTAACATTAAACACAGCCCCAGGAGGCCCTGAGACAGCTGTGTGGAGAAAGATTTTTGCAGACTGATAGACTTTTGTCGTGGTAAAGACAATTTCCTAATTGCAGTTGTTAAGTTTAACAACAGCCCCCAGGAGGCCCTGAGACAGCTGTGCTGTTTTGGAGTCAACTACATTAGCTTGTGTTGAAATTAACATTAAACACAGCCCCCAGGAGTCCCTGAGACAGCTGTGCTGTTTTGGAGTCAACTACATTAGCTTGTGTTGAACTTAACATTAAACAC
>JAHZUS010000152.1:0-27687 GCA_020496755.1 Channa maculata | reverse complement strand
CCTCTGACTTTTGAAAGTCGGGTTTTCCAAAGCCAAAACATCGGGCATCTTGTGTCGGACTGACTTTTCCTGTGTTTGCACAAGGAAAATGCAATTATTCTGTAGTGCTCAAACCCACAACTCAAAAGCTTGGTAAGTAAGTCTGATACTTGCAACTTTCATGAAAGGCTGAAAGGGTCTGTGGAATAGATGTCGAGTCAAGGCCTGCCGGGATTTGAACCCCTCTCGCACCCAACAGAATCATACCCTAGACCAAGACCCTCAAGGGCTTGAGAATTTAAACTAAATCCCATTTGAGACAGAATTTATTTCATTTAGATTCCAATTTGTGATTCAAAACATTAAAGTGACACTCTTTTCTTTTTCCAATGAACTTGAGGGAATTTGCTTCTTTAAATTTCCAAAAACTCCTTTGGTCTTCTTAGACCTTTTCCCTCAGCTCCAACCTGACCTCTCCGACTAGCAGTCTCCCCTGAACAGCCAAAACCCAATTGGCCCTTTGACTTTATCCCAAACATTCATAGTGCCTTGTGTACTACCTGACCTATCCATCCCGCACCCAAAGGAACATCAAGCTTCTCTTCCGCTCTGTTTCCTGTTTTTCCAGTGCCATTTTGAAAAATGTGGTCTCACCACCCCTTGAAATTTTCTTTCATTCTTGAACTTTTGAAAATCCTGAATTTCTCCACCTGTTCCAATTTGACCCCTCTTCACCCAGCCAGTCATCCACACAGCTTTCCCTCCTTGCCTGAAAAATTTCCCTCCTTCTTGAAACAAGGCTTGCATTCTAACTGAATTCTTTGGGTAATTCCAGACTTTTAATTGAGGACTTACCCTTTGACAAGAAGAAAGGTTTGGTTTTTAGATTTGGAAACCAAGGAAAGAACTGTGGGCAAAATTTACAGCAAACTTTTGCTCTGTTTGTTCATTGAAAGGACACCTTCTTGACTTTTTGAAAGTCGGGTTTTCCAAAGCGCAAAACATCAATGCTTGGCATCTTGTGTCGTGTACTGACTAAAGTTTCCTGTGTTTGCACAAAGAGAAAATGCTATTACTCTGTGAAAGGTTGTGGTGCTCAAACCCACAATTCCTCATAAAGCTTGGTATAGTAAGGCTGTTTTTATACTTGTCGACTTTCATAGGTGAAAGCATTTTTGAAAAGGGTCTGTGGAATAGATGTCAGTCAAGGGCTCGTCCGGGATTTGAACCTCTCGCACCCTAAGCCAGAATCATACCCTAGACCAACGAGCCTCAAGGTCCGTGTGCTTGTATTGATTTCACCCTACTATCCAAATGAAGAACAAGAACTTCAGTCATTCTCAAACTGAGAAATTCATGTTGTGTAAATTTCCGACAGAAACATTAATGTGGACATACTCCATTGACAGAGAAAGGTTGTGGTTTCCAGATGAGCAAAACACGTGTGAGTGGAATCTTGTCTCGCCTACTTACAATTTTCACAGCAAAACTTGCATCTGGTCTTGTGGTTACACATGGAAAGCGCATCCTCTCTTCTCATAGACACCGAATTTAGCATTCAGGGCTCTGTCCTGGGACCTATCGCACCCTAAGCGAGAATCATACCCCTAGACCAAGGAGCCATATAAAGAGAAGCAAATTGCAGCATTTGTAAACTAATATCCCATTTGCAGACAGAATTTACTCACCTTTAGATTGGCCAATTTGTGTACTGAAGCTAGTGAAGGCAAAATATGATACAGTCAGCTCTTGACTTTTGAAAGTCGTGGTTTTCCAAAGCGCAAAACATCAATGCTTGGCATCTTGTGTCGTGTACTGACTAAAGTTTCCTGTGTTTGCACAAGGAAAAAATGCAATTATTCTGTAGTGCTCAAACCCACAATTCCTCATAAAGCTTGGTATAGTAAGTCTGTTTTTATACTTGTCAACTTTCATAGGTGAAAGTGTTCCTGAATAGGGTCTGTGGAATAGATGTCGGAGTCAAGGGCTCTGTCCGGGATTTGAACTCGGACCTCTCGCACTCCTAAGCGAGAATCATACCTCAGACCAACGACCCACATACAGAGAAGCAAATGGCAGAATTTGTAAACTAATATCCCATTTGCAGACAGAATTTACTCACCTTTAGATTGGCCAATTTGTGCATTGGCAACCTCACTACATTGAAAGTGTTACCATCTCTTTCTTGTATGCATCTCAATGAACTTGAGGAGAGCATTTGAACTCTCTTTGAGAGAGTATATCCAAAATCTCTCTCTTTGGTCTTCCTCTAGACCTCTTGCCTGGCAGCTCCAACCTCAGCATCCTTCTACCACATATTGACAGTCTCTCCTCTGAACATGTCCAAACCACCTCAATCTGGCCTCTCTGACTTTATCTCCAAAACATCTAGCATGAGCTGTCCTCTGATGTACTCATTCCTGATCCTATCCATCCTCGCTCACTCCCAAAGAGAACATCTTAAGCTCTGCTACCCCAGCTCTGCCTCCTGTCTCTTTCTTCAGTGCCACTGTCTCTAAGCTCAAAACATCGCTGGTACCACCGCCTTGAACACCTTTTCTTTCATTCTCGCTGATACTCTTTTATCGCAAAACATACCTGACACTTTTCTCCACCTGTTCCAACCTGCTTGCACTCGCTTCACGCCACGCCTACTGTCAGTCCTACATTCTTAGCTTCTCCTCTCTCTCTCTGCCTACGAACAAACCTTCCTCCTCTCCTTCTTCTCGACCAACAGTAGGCTTGCATTCTGAGACTGAAGTGGTCTATTGGGATGATATGGTACCATGAGGTCTTTAGATATGATGGAGCTTGACCCTTTAGAGCTTTATATGTAAGAAGCAGGGTTTTAGATTCTGTTGTAGATTTGTTGAGAAGCCAATGGAAAGAAGCTAGTGAAGGCAAAATATGATACAGTCAGCACTTTTTGCTGCAAATAGTTTGCTTCATTGAAAGTGACACCTTCTCGCTAAATGTTTGCACCTCAGTGTATTCTACAATGGCATTTTAGTATACTGCATTGACCTTTAAAAGTCATAGGTATCAGATCGGCAACACATGCATGCTTGGAATCTTGTCTCATTTGAGCATTTGAACTCTCTTTGAGAGAGTATATCCAAAATCTCCTCTTGGTCTTCCGCTAGACCTCTTGCCTGGCAGCTCCAACCTCAGCATCCTTTACCGACATATTGACAGTCTCTCCTCTGAACATGTCCAAACCACCTCAATCTGGCCTCTGACTTTATCTCCAAAACATCTAGCATGAGCTGTCCTCTGATGTACTCATTCCTGATCCTATCCATCCTCGTCACTCCCAAAGAGAACATCTTAAGGTCTGCTACCTCCAGCTCTGCTTCCTGTCTTTTCTTCAGTGCCACTGTCTCTAAGTCAAAAACATCGCTGGTCTCACCACCGCCTTGAACACCTTTTCTTTCATTCTCGCTGATACTTTTTATCGCAAAACATACCTGACACTTTTCTCCACCTGTTCCAACCTGCTTGCACTCGCCTCTTCACGCCATGTCTACTGTCAGTCCTACATTCTTAGCTTTCTCTTCTCTCTCTGCCTACGAACAAACCTTCCTCCTCTCCTTCTTCGACCAACAGTAGGCTTGCATTCTGAGACTGAAGTGGTCTATTGGGATGATATGGTACCATGAGGTCTTTTAGATATGATGGAGCTTGACCCTTTAGAGCTTTATATGTAAGAAGCAGGGTTTTAGATTCTGTTGTAGATTTGTTGAGAAGCCAATGGAAAGAAGCTAGTGAAGGCAAAATATGATACAGTCAGCACTTTTGCTGCAAATAGTTTGCTTCATTGAAAGTGACACCTTCTCACTAAATGTTTGCACCTCAGTGTATTCTACAATGGCATTTTAGTATACTGCATTGACCTTTAAAAGTCATAGGTATCAGATCGGCAACACATGCATGCTTGGAATCTTGTCTTATTTGCAAACCAGTGGTAGCAATGTCTGCAGTGAAAGAAATCCCGACTTCCGTTTGGGATCTTGACTTTGAAAGTCGTGTTTTCCAAATCGGCAAAACATCAATGCTTGGCATCTTGTGTCGTGTACTAACTAAACTTTCCTGTGTTTGCTCATAGACTCTGTCAAATTTTGTGGTGCTCAAACCCACAATTCCTCATAAAGCTTGGTATAGTAAGGGCTTGTCAACTTTCATAGGTGAAAGTCTCCTGACAAAGGGTCTGTGGAATAGATGCAGAGAAAGGTTGCAGTCAAGGGCTCGTCCGGGATTTGAACCTCCTCTCGCACTCCAAAGCCAGAATCATACCCCTAGACCAACGAGCCTCAAGCGTCCGGTGTGCTTGTATTGATTTCACCCCTACTATCCAAATGAAGAACAAGAACTTCAGTCATTCTCAAACTGAGAAATTCATGTTGTGTAAATTTCCGACAGAAACATTAATGTGAGGACATACTCCATTGACAGAGAAAGGTTGTGGTTTCCAGATGAGCAAAACACGTGTGAGTGGAATCTTGTCTCGCCTACTTACTTTCACAAAAACTTTCACAGCAAAACTTGCATCTGGTCTCTTCTCATAGACACCGAATTTAGCATTCAGGGCTCGTCCGGGACCTCTCGCACCCTAAGCGAGAATCATACCCTAGACCAAGGAGCCATATAAAGAGAAGCAAATTGCAGCATTTGTAAACTAATATCCCATTTGCAGACAGAATTTACTCACCTTAGATTGGCCAATTTGTGTACTGAAGCTAGTGAAGGCAAAATATGATACAGTCAGCTCTTGACTTTTGAAAGTCGGGTTTTCCAAAGCGGCAAAACATCAATGCTTGGCATCTTGTGTCGTGTACTGACTAAAGTTTCCTGTGTTTGCACAAAGAAAAATGCTATTACTCTGTGAAAGGTTGTGGTGCTCAAACCCACAATTCCTCATAAAGCTTGGTATAGTAAGGCTGTTTTTATACTTGTCGACTTTCATAGGTGAAAGCATTTTTGAAAAGGGTCTGTGGAATAGATGTCGCAGTCAAGGGCCTGTCCGGGATTTGAACCTCTCGCACTCTAAGCCAGAATCATACCCTAGACCAACGAGCCTCACGTCCGTGTGCTTGTATTGATTTCACCCTACTATCCAAATGAAGAACAAGAACTTCAGTCATTCTCAAACTGAGAAATTCATGTTGTGTAAATTTCCGACAGAAACATTAATGTGAGGACATACTCCATTGACAGAGAAAGGTTGTGGTTTCCAGATGAGCAAAACACGTGTGAGTGGAATCTTGTCTCGCCTACTTACAATTTTCACAGCAAAACTTGCATCTGGTCTTGTGGTTACACATGGAAAGCGTTATCATCTCTCTTCTCATAGACACCGAATTTAGCATTCAGGGCTCGTCCGGGACCTATCGCACCCTAAGCGAGAATCATACCCCTAGACCAAGGAGCCATATAAAGAGAAGCAAATTGCAGCATTTGTAAACTAATATCCCATTTGCAGACAGAATTTACTCACCTTTAGATTGGCCAATTTGTGTACTGAAGCTAGTGAAGGCAAAATATGATACAGTCAGCTCTTGACTTTTGAAAGTCGTGTTTTCCAAAGCGGCAAAACATCAATGCTTGGCATCTTGTGTCGTGTACTGACTAAAGTTTCCTGTGTTTGCACAAGGAAAATGCAATTATTCTGTAGTGCTCAAACCCACAATTCCTCATAAAGCTTGGTATAGTAAGTCTGTTTTTATACTTGTCAACTTTCATAGGTGAAAGTGTTCCTGAATAGGGTCTGTGGAATAGATGTCGGAGTCAAGGGCTCGTCCGGGATTTGAACTCGGGACCTCTCGCACCCTAAGCGAGAATCATACCCCAGACCAACGAGCCACATACAGAGAAGCAAATGGCAGAATTTGTAAACTAATATCCCATTTGCAGACAGAATTTACTCACCTTTAGATTGGCCAATTTGTGCATTGGCTTGTATGCATCTCAATGAACTTGAAGAGAGCATTTGAACTCTCTTTTGAGAGAGTATATCCAAAAATCTCCTCTTTGGTCTTCCTCTAGACCTCTTGCCTGGCAGCTCCAACCTCAGCATCCTTTACCGACATATTGACAGTCTCTCCTCTGAACATGTCCAAACCACCTCAATCTGGCCTCTCTGACTTTATCTCCAAAACATCTAGCATGAGCTGTCCTCTGATGTACTCATTCCTGATCCTATCCATCCTCGTCACTCCCAAAGAGAACATCTTAAGGTCTGCTACCTCCAGCTCTGCTTCCTGTCTTTCTTCAGTGCCACTGTCTCTAAGCCGAAAAACATCGCTGGTCTCACCACCGCCTTGAACACCTTTTCTTTCATTCTCGCTGATACTCTTTTATCGCAAAACATACCTGACACTTTTCTCCACCTGTTCCAACCTGCTTGCACTCGCCTCTTCACGCCATGTCTACTGTCAGTCCTACATTCTTAGCTTTCCTCTTCTCTCTCTGCCTACGAACAAACCTTCCTCCTCTCCTTCTTCGACCAACAGTAGGCTTGCATTCTGAGACTGAAGTGGTCTATTGGGATGATATGGTACCATGAGGTCTTTTAGATATGATGGAGCTTGACCCTTTAGAGCTTTATATGTAAGAAGCAGGGTTTTAGATTCTGTTGTAGATTTGTTGAGAAGCCAATGGAAAGAAGCTAGTGAAGGCAAAATATGATACAGTCAGCACTTTTGCTGCAAATAGTTTGCTTCATTGAAAGTGACACCTTCTCACTAAATGTTTGCACCTCAGTGTATTCTACAATGGCATTTTAGTATACTGCATTGACCTTTAAAAGTCATAGGTATCAGATCGGCAACACATGCATGCTTGGAATCTTGTCTCATTTGCAAACCAGTGGTAGCAATGTCTGCAGTGAAAGAAATCCCGACTTCCGTTTGGGATCTTGACTTTTGAAAGTCGTGTTTTCCAAATCGGCAAAACATCAATGCTTGGCATCTTGTGTCGTGTACTAACTAAACTTTCCTGTGTTTGCTCATAGACTCTGTCAAATTTTGTGGTGCTCAAACCCACAATTCCTCATAAAGCTTGGTATAGTAAGGCTTGTCAACTTTCATAGGTGAAAGTCTCCCGACAAAGGGTCTGTGGAATAGATGTCGCAGTCAAGGGCTCGTCCGGGATTTGAACCCGGGACCTCTCGCACCCAAAGCGAGAATCATACCCCTAGACCAACGAGCCTCGCGTCCGGTGTGCTTGTATTGATTTCACCCCTACTATCCAAATGAAGAACAAGAACTTCAGTCATTCTCAAACTGAGAAATTCATGTTGTGTAAATTTCCGACAGAAACATTAATGTGAGGACATACTCCATTGACAGAGAAAGGTTGTGGTTTCCAGATGAGCAAAACACGTGTGAGTGGAATCTTGTCTCGTCTACTTACAACTTTCACAGCAAAACTTGCATCTGGTCTCTTCTCATAGACACCGAATTTAGCATTCAGGGCTCGTCTGGGACCTCTCGCACCCTAAGCGAGAATCATACCCCTAGACCAAGGAGCCATATAAAGAGAAGCAAATTGCAGCATTTGTAAACTAATATCCCATTTGCAGACAGAATTTACTCACCTTTAGATTGGCCAATTTGTGTACTGAAGCTAGTGAAGGCAAAATATGATACAGTCAGCTCTTGACTTTTGAAAGTCGGGTTTTCCAAAGCGGCAAAACATCAATGCTTGGCATCTTGTGTCGTGTACTGACTAAAGTTTCCTGTGTTTGCACAAAGAAAAAATGCTATTACTCTGTGAAAGGTTGTGGTGCTCAAACCCACAATTCCTCATAAAGCTTGGTATAGTAAGGCTGTTTTTATACTTGTCGACTTTCATAGGTGAAAGCGTTTTTGAAAAGGGTCTGTGGAATAGATGTCGCAGTCAAGGGCTCGTCCGGGATTTGAACCTCTCGCACCCTAAGCCAGAATCATACCCCTAGACCAACGAGCCTCGAGTCCGGTGTGCTTGTATTGATTTCACCCTACTATCCAAATGAAGAACAAGAACTTCAGTCATTCTCAAACTGAGAAATTCATGTTGTGTAAATTTCCGACAGAAACATTAATGTGAGGACATACTCCATTGACAGAGAAAGGTTGTGGTTTCCAGATGAGCAAAACACGTGTGAGTGGAATCTTGTCTCGCCTACTTACAATTTTCACAGCAAAACTTGCATCTGGTCTTGTGGTTACACATGGAAAGCGTTACATCCTCTCTTCTCATAGACACCGAATTTAGCATTCAGGGCTCGTCCGGGGACCTATCGCACCCTAAGCGAGAATCATACCCCTAGACCAAGGAGCCATATAAAGAGAAGCAAATTGCAGCATTTGTAAACTAATATCCCATTTGCAGACAGAATTTACTCACCTTTAGATTGGCCAATTTGTGTACTGAAGCTAGTGAAGGCAAAATATGATACAGTCAGCTCTTGACTTTTGAAAGTCGTGTTTTCCAAAGCGGCAAAACATCAATGCTTGGCATCTTGTGTCGTGTACTGACTAAAGTTTCCTGTGTTTGCACAAGGAAAAAATGCAATTATTCTGTAGTGCTCAAACCCACAATTCCTCATAAAGCTTGGTATAGTAAGTCTGTTTTTATACTTGTCAACTTTCATAGGTGAAAGTGTTCCTGAATAGGGTCTGTGGAATAGATGTCGGAGTCAAGGGCTCGTCCGGGATTTGAACCCGGGACCTCTCGCACCCTAAGCGAGAATCATACCCCTAGACCAACGAGCCACATACAGAGAAGCAAATGGCAGAATTTGTAAACTAATATCCCATTTGCAGACAGAATTTACTCACCTTTAGATTGGCCAATTTGTGCATTGGCAACCTCACTACATTGAAAGTGTTACCATCTCTTTTCTTGTATGCATCTCAATGAACTTGAGGAGAGCATTTGAACTCTCTTTGAGAGAGTATATCCAAAAATCTCCTCTTTGGTCTTCCTCTAGACCTCTTGCCTGGCAGCTCCAACCTCAGCATCCTTCTACCGACATATTGACAGTCTCTCCTCTGAACATGTCCAAACCACCTCAATCTGGCCTCTCTGACTTTATCTCCAAAACATCTAGCATGAGCTGTCCTCTGATGTACTCATTCCTGATCCTATCCATCCTCGTCACTCCCAAAGAGAACATCTTAAGCTCTGCTACCTCCAGCTCTGCCTCCTGTCTTTTCTTCAGTGCCACTGTCTCTAAGCCGAAAAACATCGCTGGTCTCACCACCGCCTTGAACACCTTTTCTTTCATTCTCGCTGATACTCTTTTATCGCAAAACATACCTGACACTTTTCTCCACCTGTTCCAACCTGCTTGCACTCGCCTCTTCACGCCACGCCTACTGTCAGTCCTACATTCTTAGCTTTCTCTCTTCTCTCTCTGCCTACGAACAAACCTTCCTCCTCTCCTTCTTCATCAACAGTAGGCTTGCATTCTGAGACTGAAGTGGTCTATTGGGATGATATGGTACCATGAGGTCTTTTAGATATGATGGAGCTTGACCCTTTAGAGCTTTATATGTAAGAAGCAGGGTTTTAGATTCTGTTGTAGATTTGTTGAGAAGCCAATGGAAAGAAGCTAGTGAAGGCAAAATATGATACAGTCAGCACTTTTGCTGCAAATAGTTTGCTTCATTGAAAGTGACACCTTCTCGCTAAATGTTTGCACCTCAGTGTATTCTACAATGGCATTTTAGTATACTGCATTGACCTTTAAAAGTCATAGGTATCAGATCGGCAACACATGCATGCTTGGAATCTTGTCTCATTTGCAAACCAGTGGTAGCAATGTCTGCAGTGAAAGAAATCCCGACTTCCGTTTGGGATCTTGACTTTTGAAAGTCGTGTTTTCCAAATCGGCAAAACATCAATGCTTGTATGCATCTCAATGAACTTGAAGAGAGCATTTGAACTCTCTTTGAGAGAGTATATCCAAAATCTCCTCTTTGGTCTTCCGCTAGACCTCTTGCCTGGCAGCTCCAACCTCAGCATCCTTTACCGACATATTGACAGTCTCTCCTCTGAACATGTCCAAACCACCTCAATCTGGCCTCTCTGACTTTATCTCCAAAACATCTAGCATGAGCTGTCCTCTGATGTACTCATTCCTGATCCTATCCATCCTCGTCACTCCCAAAGAGAACATCTTAAGGTCTGCTACCTCCAGCTCTGCTTCCTGTCTTTTCTTCAGTGCCACTGTCTCTAAGTCGAAAAACATCGCTGGTCTCACCACCGCCTTGAACACCTTTTCTTTCATTCTCGCTGATACTCTTTTATCGCAAAACATACCTGACACTTTTCTCCACCTGTTCCAACCTGCTTGCACTCGCCTCTTCACGTCATGTCTACTGTCAGTCCTACATTCTTAGCTTTCCTCTTCTCTCTCTGCCTACGAACAAACCTTCCTCCTCTCCTTCTTCGACCAACAGTAGGCTTGCATTCTGAGACTGAAGTGGTCTATTGGGATGATATGGTACCATGAGGTCTTTTAGATATGATGGAGCTTGACCCTTTAGAGCTTTATATGTAAGAAGCAGGGTTTTAGATTCTGTTGTAGATTTGTTGAGAAGCCAATGGAAAGAAGCTAGTGAAGGCAAAATATGATACAGTCAGCACTTTTGCTGCAAATAGTTTGCTTCATTGAAAGTGACACCTTCTCACTAAATGTTTGCACCTCAGTGTATTCTACAATGGCATTTTAGTATACTGCATTGACCTTTAAAAGTCATAGGTATCAGATCGGCAACACATGCATGCTTGGAATCTTGTCTTATTTGCAAACCAGTGGTAGCAATGTCTGCAGTGAAAGAAATCCCGACTCCGCTTGGGATCTTGACTTTGAAAGTCGTGTTTTCCAAATCGGCAAAACATCAATGCTTGGCATCTTGTGTCGTGTACTAACTAAACTTTCCTGTGTTTGCTCATAGACTCTGTCAAATTTTGTGGTGCTCAAACCCACAATTCCTCATAAAGCTTGGTATAGTAAGGCTTGTCAACTTTCATAGGTGAAAGTCTCCCGACAAAGGGTCTGTGGAATAGATGCCGCAGTCAAGGGCTCGTCCGGGATTTGAACCCGGGACCTCTCGCACCCAAAGCGAGAATCATACCCTAGACCAACGAGCCTCAAGGTCCGTGTGCTTGTATTGATTTCACCCCTACTATCCAAATGAAGAACAAGAACTTCAGTCATTCTCAAACTGAGAAATTCATGTTGTGTAAATTTCCGACAGAAACATTAATGTGAGGACATACTCCATTGACAGAGAAAGGTTGTGGTTTCCAGATGAGCAAAACACGTGTGAGTGGAATCTTGTCTCGTCTACTTACAACTTTCACAGCAAAACTTGCATCTGGTCTCTTCTCATAGACACCGAATTTAGCATTCAGGGCTCGTCCGGGGACCTCTCGCACCCTAAGCGAGAATCATACCCTAGACCAAGGAGCCATATAAAGAGAAGCAAATTGCAGCATTTGTAAACTAATATCCCATTTGCAGACAGAATTTACTCACCTTTAGATTGGCCAATTTGTGTACTGAAGCTAGTGAAGGCAAAATATGATACAGTCAGCTCTTGACTTTTGAAAGTCGGGTTTTCCAAAGCGGCAAAACATCAATGCTTGGCATCTTGTGTCGTGTACTGACTAAAGTTTCCTGTGTTTGCACAAGGAAAAAATGCTATTACTCTGTGAAAGGTTGTGGTGCTCAAACCCACAATTCCTCATAAAGCTTGGTATAGTAAGGCTGTTTTTATACTTGTCGACTTTCATAGGTGAAAGCGTTTTTGAAAAGGGTCTGTGGAATAGATGTCGCAGTCAAGGGCTCGTCCGGGATTTGAACCTCTCGCACCCTAAGCCAGAATCATACCCTAGACCAACGAGCCTCAAGTCCGTGTGTGCTTGTATTGATTTCTCCCCTACTATCCAAATGAAGAACAAGAACTTCAGTCATTCTCAAACTGAGAAATTCATGTTGTGTAAATTTCCGACAGAAACATTAATGTGAGGACATACTCCATTGACAGAGAAAGGTTGTGGTTTCCAGATGAGCAAAACACGTGTGAGTGGAATCTTGTCTCGTCTACTTACAATTTTCACAGCAAAACTTGCATCTGGTCTTGTGGTTACACATGGAAAGCGTTACATCCTCTCTTCTCATAGACACCGAATTTAGCATTCAGGGCTCGTCCGGGACCTATCGCACCCTAAGCGAGAATCATACCCTAGACCAAGGAGCCATATAAAGAGAAGCAAATTGCAGCATTTGTAAACTAATATCCCATTTGCAGACAGAATTTACTCACCTTTAGATTGGCCAATTTGTGTACTGAAGCTAGTGAAGGCAAAATATGATACAGTCAGCTCTTGACTTTTGAAAGTCGTGTTTTCCAAAGCGCAAAACATCAATGCTTGGCATCTTGTGTCGTGTACTGACTAAAGTTTCCTGTGTTTGCACAAGGAAAAAATGCAATTATTCTGTAGTGCTCAAACCCACAATTCCTCATAAAGCTTGGTATAGTAAGTCTGTTTTTATACTTGTCAACTTTCATAGGTGAAAGTGTTCCTGAATAGGGTCTGTGGAATAGATGTCGGAGTCAAGGGCTCGTCCGGGATTTGAACCCGGGACCTCTCGCACCCTAAGCGAGAATCATACCCCTAGACCAACGAGCCACATACAGAGAAGCAAATGGCAGAATTTGTAAACTAATATCCCATTTGCAGACAGAATTTACTCACCTTTAGATTGGCCAATTTGTGCATTGGCAACCTCACTACATTGAAAGTGTTACCATCTCTTTTCTTGTATGCATCTCAATGAACTTGAGGAGAGCATTTGAACTCTCTTTGAGAGAGTATATCCAAAAATCTCCTCTTTGGTCTTCCTCTAGACCTCTTGCCTGGCAGCTCCAACCTCAGCATCCTTCTACCGACATATTGACAGTCTCTCCTCTGAACATGTCCAAACCACCTCAATCTGGCCTCTCTGACTTTATCTCCAAAACATCTAGCATGAGCTGTCCTCTGATGTACTCATTCCTGATCCTATCCATCCTCGTCACTCCCAAAGAGAACATCTTAAGCTCTGCTACCTCCAGCTCTGCCTCCTGTCTTTTCTTCAGTGCCACTGTCTCTAAGCCAAAAACATCGCTGGTCTCACCACCGCCTTGAACACCTTTTCTTTCATTCTCGCTGATACTCTTTTATCGCAAAACATACCTGACACTTTTCTCCACCTGTTCCAACCTGCTTGCACTCGCCTCTTCACGCCACGCCTACTGTCAGTCCTACATTCTTAGCTTTCCTCTTCTCTCTGCCTACGAACAAACCTTCCTCCTCTCTCTTCTTCGACCAACAGTAGGCTTGCATTCTGAGACTGAAGTGGTCTATTGGGATGATATGGTACCATGAGGTCTTTTAGATATGATGGAGCTTGACCCTTTAGAGCTTTATATGTAAGAAGCAGGGTTTTAGATTCTGTTGTAGATTTGTTGAGAAGCCAATGGAAAGAAGCTAGTGAAGGCAAAATATGATACAGTCAGCACTTTTGCTGCAAATAGTTTGCTTCATTGAAAGTGACACCTTCTCGCTAAATGTTTGCACCTCAGTGTATTCTACAATGGCATTTTAGTATACTGCATTGACCTTTAAAAGTCATAGGTATCAGATCGGCAACACATGCATGCTTGGAATCTTGTCTCATTTGCAAACCAGTGGTAGCAATGTCTGCAGTGAAAGAAATCCCGACTTCCGTTTGGGATCTTGACTTTTGAAAGTCGTGTTTTCCAAATCGGCAAAACATCAATGCTTGTATGCATCTCAATGAACTTGAAGAGAGCATTTGAACTCTCTTTGAGAGAGTATATCCAAAATCTCCTCTTTGGTCTTCCGCTAGACCTCTTGCCTGGCAGCTCCAACCTCAGCATCCTTTTACCGACATATTGACAGTCTCTCCTCTGAACATGTCCAAACCACCTCAATCTGGCCTCTCTGACTTTATCTCCAAAACATCTAGCATGAGCTGTCCTCTGATGTACTCATTCCTGATCCTATCCATCCTCGTCACTCCCAAAGAGAACATCTTAAGGTCTGCTACCTCCAGCTCTGCTTCCTGTCTTTCTTCAGTGCCACTGTCTCTAAGCCAAAAACATCGCTGGTCTCACCACCGCCTTGAACACCTTTTCTTTCATTCTCGCTGATACTCTTTTATCGCAAAACATACCTGACACTTTTCTCCACCTGTTCCAACCTGCTTGCACTCGCCTCTTCACGCCATGTCTACTGTCAGTCCTACATTCTTAGCTTTCTCTCTCTCTCTGCCTACGAACAAACCTTCCTCCTCTCCTTCTTCGACCAACAGTAGGCTTGCATTCTGAGACTGAAGTGGTCTATTGGGATGATATGGTACCATGAGGTCTTTTAGATATGATGGAGCTTGACCCTTTAGAGCTTTATATGTAAGAAGCAGGGTTTTAGATTCTGTTGTAGATTTGTTGAGAAGCCAATGGAAAGAAGCTAGTGAAGGCAAAATATGATACAGTCAGCACTTTTGCTGCAAATAGTTTGCTTCATTGAAAGTGACACCTTCTCACTAAATGTTTGCACCTCAGTGTATTCTACAATGGCATTTTAGTATACTGCATTGACCTTTAAAAGTCATAGGTATCAGATCGGCAACACATGCATGCTTGGAATCTTGTCTTATTTGCAAACCAGTGGTAGCAATGTCTGCAGTGAAAGAAATCCCGACTCCGCTTGGGATCTTGACTTTGAAAGTCGTGTTTTCCAAATCGGCAAAACATCAATGCTTGGCATCTTGTGTCGTGTACTAACTAAACTTTCCTGTGTTTGCTCATAGACTCTGTCAAATTTTGTGGTGCTCAAACCCACAATTCCTCATAAAGCTTGGTATAGTAAGGCTTGTCAACTTTCATAGGTGAAAGTCTCCAGACAAAGGGTCTGTGGAATAGATGTCGCAGTCAAGGGCTCGTCCGGGATTTGAACCCGGGACCTCTCGCACCCAAAGCGAGAATCATACCCCTAGACCAACGAGCCTCGCGTCCGGTGTGCTTGTATTGATTTCACCCCTACTATCCAAATGAAGAACAAGAACTTCAGTCATTCTCAAACTGAGAAATTCATGTTGTGTAAATTTCCGACAGAAACATTAATGTGAGGACATACTCCATTGACAGAGAAAGGTTGTGGTTTCCAGATGAGCAAAACACGTGTGAGTGGAATCTTGTCTCGTCTACTTACAACTTTCACAGCAAAACTTGCATCTGGTCTCTTCTCATAGACACCGAATTTAGCATTCAGGGCTCGTCTGGGACCTCTCGCACCCTAAGCGAGAATCATACCCCTAGACCAAGGAGCCATATAAAGAGAAGCAAATTGCAGCATTTGTAAACTAATATCCCATTTGCAGACAGAATTTACTCACCTTTAGATTGGCCAATTTGTGTACTGAAGCTAGTGAAGGCAAAATATGATACAGTCAGCTCTTGACTTTTGAAAGTCGGGTTTTCCAAAGCGGCAAAACATCAATGCTTGGCATCTTGTGTCGTGTACTGACTAAAGTTTCCTGTGTTTGCACAAGGAAAAAATGCTATTACTCTGTGAAAGGTTGTGGTGCTCAAACCCACAATTCCTCATAAAGCTTGGTATAGTAAGGCTGTTTTTATACTTGTCGACTTTCATAGGTGAAAGCGTTTTTGAAAAGGGTCTGTGGAATAGATGTCGCAGTCAAGGGCTCGTCCGGGATTTGAACCTCTCGCACCCTAAGCCAGAATCATACCCTAGACCAACGAGCCTCACGTCCGGTGTGCTTGTATTGATTTCTCCTACTATCCAAATGAAGAACAAGAACTTCAGTCATTCTCAAACTGAGAAATTCATGTTGTGTAAATTTCCGACAGAAACATTAATGTGAGGACATACTCCATTGACAGAGAAAGGTTGTGGTTTCCAGATGAGCAAAACACGTGTGAGTGGAATCTTGTCTCGCCTACTTACAATTTTCACAGCAAAACTTGCATCTGGTCTTGTGGTTACACATGGAAAGCGTTACATCCTCTCTTCTCATAGACACCGAATTTAGCATTCAGGGCTCGTCCGGGACCTATCGCACCTAAGCGAGAATCATACCCTAGACCAAGGAGCCATATAAAGAGAAGCAAATTGCAGCATTTGTAAACTAATATCCCATTTGCAGACAGAATTTACTCACCTTTAGATTGGCCAATTTGTGTACTGAAGCTAGTGAAGGCAAAATATGATACAGTCAGCTCTTGACTTTTGAAAGTCGTGTTTTCCAAAGCGCAAAACATCAATGCTTGGCATCTTGTGTCGTGTACTGACTAAAGTTTCCTGTGTTTGCACAAGGAAAAAATGCAATTATTCTGTAGTGCTCAAACCCACAATTCCTCATAAAGCTTGGTATAGTAAGTCTGTTTTTATACTTGTCAACTTTCATAGGTGAAAGTGTTCCTGAATAGGGTCTGTGGAATAGATGTCGGAGTCAAGGGCTCGTCCGGGATTTGAACCCGGGACCTCTCGCACCCTAAGCGAGAATCATACCCTAGACCAACGAGCCACATACAGAGAAGCAAATGGCAGAATTTGTAAACTAATATCCCATTTGCAGACAGAATTTACTCACCTTTAGATTGGCCAATTTGTGCATTGGCAACCTCACTACATTGAAAGTGTTACCATCTCTTTTCTTGTATGCATCTCAATGAACTTGAGGAGAGCATTTGAACTCTCTTTGAGAGAGTATATCCAAAAATCTCCTCTTTGGTCTTCCTCTAGACCTCTTGCCTGGCAGCTCCAACCTCAGCATCCTTCTACCGACATATTGACAGTCTCTCCTCTGAACATGTCCAAACCACCTCAATCTGGCCTCTCTGACTTTATCTCCAAAACATCTAGCATGAGCTGTCCTCTGATGTACTCATTCCTGATCCTATCCATCCTCGTCACTCCCAAAGAGAACATCTTAAGCTCTGCTACCTCCAGCTCTGCCTCCTGTCTTTTCTTCAGTGCCACTGTCTCTAAGTCAAAAACATCGCTGGTCTCACCACCGCCTTGAACACCTTTTCTTTCATTCTCGCTGATACTCTTTTATCGCAAAACATACCTGACACTTTTCTCCACCTGTTCCAACCTGCTTGCACTCGCCTCTTCACGCCACGCCTACTGTCAGTCCTACATTCTTAGCTTTCCTCTCTCTCTCTGCCTACGAACAAACCTTCCTCCTCTCCTTCTTCGACCAACAGTAGGCTTGCATTCTGAGACTGAAGTGGTCTATTGGGATGATATGGTACCATGAGGTCTTTTAGATATGATGGAGCTTGACCCTTTAGAGCTTTATATGTAAGAAGCAGGGTTTTAGATTCTGTTGTAGATTTGTTGAGAAGCCAATGGAAAGAAGCTAGTGAAGGCAAAATATGATACAGTCAGCACTTTTGCTGCAAATAGTTTGCTTCATTGAAAGTGACACCTTCTCGCTAAATGTTTGCACCTCAGTGTATTCTACAATGGCATTTTAGTATACTGCATTGACCTTTAAAAGTCATAGGTATCAGATCGGCAACACATGCATGCTTGGAATCTTGTCTCATTTGCAAACCAGTGGTAGCAATGTCTGCAGTGAAAGAAATCCCGACTTCCGTTTGGGATCTTGACTTTTGAAAGTCGTGTTTTCCAAATCGGCAAAACATCAATGCTTGTATGCATCTCAATGAACTTGAAGAGAGCATTTGAACTCTCTTTTGAGAGAGTATATCCAAAATCTCCTCTTTGGTCTTCCGCTAGACCTCTTGCCTGGCAGCTCCAACCTCAGCATCCTTTACCGACATATTGACAGTCTCTCCTCTGAACATGTCCAAACCACCTCAATCTGGCCTCTCTGACTTTATCTCCAAAACATCTAGCATGAGCTGTCCTCTGATGTACTCATTCCTGATCCTATCCATCCTCGTCACTCCCAAAGAGAACATCTTAAGTCTGCTACCTCCAGCTCTGCTTCCTGTCTTTCTTCAGTGCCACTGTCTCTAAGCCAAAAACATCGCTGGTCTCACCACCGCCTTGAACACCTTTTCTTTCATTCTCGCTGATACTCTTTTATCGCAAAACATACCTGACACTTTTCTCCACCTGTTCCAACCTGCTTGCACTCGCCTCTTCACGCCATGTCTACTGTCAGTCCTACATTCTTAGCTTTCCTCTTCTCTCTCTGCCTACGAACAAACCTTCCTCCTCTCCTTCTTCGACCAACAGTAGGCTTGCATTCTGAGACTGAAGTGGTCTATTGGGATGATATGGTACCATGAGGTCTTTTAGATATGATGGAGCTTGACCCTTTAGAGCTTTATATGTAAGAAGCAGGGTTTTAGATTCTGTTGTAGATTTGTTGAGAAGCCAATGGAAAGAAGCTAGTGAAGGCAAAATATGATACAGTCAGCACTTTTGCTGCAAATAGTTTGCTTCATTGAAAGTGACACCTTCTCACTAAATGTTTGCACCTCAGTGGCATTTTAGTATACTGCATTGACCTTTAAAAGTCATAGGTATCAGATCGGCAACACATGCATGCTTGGAATCTTGTCTTATTTGCAAACCAGTGGTAGCAATGTCTGCAGTGAAAGAAATCCCGACTTCCGTTTGGGATCTTGACTTTTGAAAGTCGTGTTTTCCAAATCGGCAAAACATCAATGCTTGGCATCTTGTGTCGTGTACTAACTAAACTTTCCTGTGTTTGCTCATAGACTCTGTCAAATTTTGTGGTGCTCAAACCCACAATTCCTCATAAAGCTTGGTATAGTAAGGCTTGTCAACTTTCATAGGTGAAAGTCTCCCGACAAAGGGTCTGTGGAATAGATGCCGCAGTCAAGGGCTCGTCCGGGATTTGAACCCGGGACCTCTCGCACCCAAAGCGAGAATCATACCCCTAGACCAACGAGCCTCGCGTCCGGTGTGCTTGTATTGATTTCACCCCTACTATCCAAATGAAGAACAAGAACTTCAGTCATTCTCAAACTGAGAAATTCATGTTGTGTAAATTTCCGACAGAAACATTAATGTGAGGACATACTCCATTGACAGAGAAAGGTTGTGGTTTCCAGATGAGCAAAACACGTGTGAGTGGAATCTTGTCTCGTCTACTTACAACTTTCACAGCAAAACTTGCATCTGGTCTCTTCTCATAGACACCGAATTTAGCATTCAGGGCTCGTCCGGGACCTCTCGCACCCTAAGCGAGAATCATACCCTAGACCAAGGAGCCATATAAAGAGAAGCAAATTGCAGCATTTGTAAACTAATATCCCATTTGCAGACAGAATTTACTCACCTTTAGATTGGCCAATTTGTGTACTGAAGCTAGTGAAGGCAAAATATGATACAGTCAGCTCTTGACTTTTGAAAGTCGGGTTTTCCAAAGCGCAAAACATCAATGCTTGGCATCTTGTGTCGTGTACTGACTAAAGTTTCCTGTGTTTGCACAAGGAAAAATGCTATTACTCTGTGAAAGGTTGTGGTGCTCAAACCCACAATTCCTCATAAAGCTTGGTATAGTAAGGCTGTTTTTATACTTGTCGACTTTCATAGGTGAAAGCGTTTTTGAAAAGGGTCTGTGGAATAGATGTCGCAGTCAAGGGCTCGTCCGGGATTTGAACCTCTCGCACCCTAAGCCAGAATCATACCCTAGACCAACGAGCCTCGCGTCCGTGTGCTTGTATTGATTTCACCCTACTATCCAAATGAAGAACAAGAACTTCAGTCATTCTCAAACTGAGAAATTCATGTTGTGTAAATTTCCGACAGAAACATTAATGTGAGGACATACTCCATTGACAGAGAAAGGTTGTGGTTTCCAGATGAGCAAAACACGTGTGAGTGGAATCTTGTCTCGTCTACTTACAATTTTCACAGCAAAACTTGCATCTGGTCTTGTGGTTACACATGGAAAGCGTTACATCCTCTCTTCTCATAGACACCGAATTTAGCATTCAGGGCTCGTCCGGGGACCTATCGCACCCTAAGCGAGAATCATACCCCTAGACCAAGGAGCCATATAAAGAGAAGCAAATTGCAGCATTTGTAAACTAATATCCCATTTGCAGACAGAATTTACTCACCTTTAGATTGGCCAATTTGTGTACTGAAGCTAGTGAAGGCAAAATATGATACAGTCAGCTCTTGACTTTTGAAAGTCGTGTTTTCCAAAGCGGCAAAACATCAATGCTTGGCATCTTGTGTCGTGTACTGACTAAAGTTTCCTGTGTTTGCACAAGGAAAAAATGCAATTATTCTGTAGTGCTCAAACCCACAATTCCTCATAAAGCTTGGTATAGTAAGTCTGTTTTTATACTTGTCAACTTTCATAGGTGAAAGTGTTCCTGAATAGGGTCTGTGGAATAGATGTCGGAGTCAAGGGCTCGTCCGGGATTTGAACCGGGACCTCTCGCACCCTAAGCGAGAATCATACCCCTAGACCAACGAGCCACATACAGAGAAGCAAATGGCAGAATTTGTAAACTAATATCCCATTTGCAGACAGAATTTACTCACCTTTAGATTGGCCAATTTGTGCATTGGCAACCTCACTACATTGAAAGTGTTACCATCTCTTTTCTTGTATGCATCTCAATGAACTTGAGGAGAGCATTTGAACTCTCTTTGAGAGAGTATATCCAAAAATCTCCTCTTTGGTCTTCCTCTAGACCTCTTGCCTGGCAGCTCCAACCTCAGCATCCTTTACCGACATATTGACAGTCTCTCCTCTGAACATGTCCAAACCACCTCAATCTGGCCTCTCTGACTTTATCTCCAAAACATCTAGCATGAGCTGTCCTCTGATGTACTCATTCCTGATCCTATCCATCCTCGTCACTCCCAAAGAGAACATCTTAAGCTCTGCTACCTCCAGCTCTGCCTCCTGTCTTTTCTTCAGTGCCACTGTCTCTAAGCCAAAAACATCGCTGGTCTCACCACCGCCTTGAACACCTTTTCTTTCATTCTCGCTGATACTCTTTTATCGCAAAACATACCTGACACTTTTCTCCACCTGTTCCAACCTGCTTGCACTCGCCTCTTCACGCCACGCCTACTGTCAGTCCTACATTCTTAGCTTTCTCTCTCTCTCTGCCTACGAACAAACCTTCCTCCTCTCCTTCTTCGACCAACAGTAGGCTTGCATTCTGAGACTGAAGTGGTCTATTGGGATGATATGGTACCATGAGGTCTTTTAGATATGATGGAGCTTGACCCTTTAGAGCTTTATATGTAAGAAGCAGGGTTTTAGATTCTGTTGTAGATTTGTTGAGAAGCCAATGGAAAGAAGCTAGTGAAGGCAAAATATGATACAGTCAGCACTTTTGCTGCAAATAGTTTGCTTCATTGAAAGTGACACCTTCTCGCTAAATGTTTGCACCTCAGTGTATTCTACAATGGCATTTTAGTATACTGCATTGACCTTTAAAAGTCATAGGTATCAGATCGGCAACACATGCATGCTTGGAATCTTGTCTCATTTGCAAACCAGTGGTAGCAATGTCTGCAGTGAAAGAAATCCCGACTTCCGTTTGGGATCTTGACTTTTGAAAGTCGTGTTTTCCAAATCGGCAAAACATCAATGCTTGGCATCTTGTGTCGTGTACTAACTAAACTTTCCTGTGTTTGCTCATAGACTCTGTCAAATTTTGTGGTGCTCAAACCCACAATTCCTCATAAAGCTTGGTATAGTAAGGCTTGTCAACTTTCATAGGTGAAAGTCTCCGACAAAGGGTCTGTGGAATAGATGCCGCAGTCAAGGGCTCGTCCGGGATTTGAACCCGGGACCTCTCGCACCCAAAGCGAGAATCATACCCCTAGACCAACGAGCCTCGCGTCCGGTGTGCTTGTATTGATTTCACCCCTACTATCCAAATGAAGAACAAGAACTTCAGTCATTCTCAAACTGAGAAATTCATGTTGTGTAAATTTCCGACAGAAACATTAATGTGAGGACATACTCCATTGACAGAGAAAGGTTGTGGTTTCCAGATGAGCAAAACACGTGTGAGTGGAATCTTGTCTCGTCTACTTACAACTTTCACAGCAAAACTTGCATCTGGTCTCTTCTCATAGACACCGAATTTAGCATTCAGGGCTCGTCCGGGGACCTCTCGCACCCTAAGCGAGAATCATACCCCTAGACCAAGGAGCCATATAAAGAGAAGCAAATTGCAGCATTTGTAAACTAATATCCCATTTGCAGACAGAATTTACTCACCTTTAGATTGGCCAATTTGTGTACTGAAGCTAGTGAAGGCAAAATATGATACAGTCAGCTCTTGACTTTTGAAAGTCGGGTTTTCCAAAGCGGCAAAACATCAATGCTTGGCATCTTGTGTCGTGTACTGACTAAAGTTTCCTGTGTTTGCACAAGGAAAAAATGCTATTACTCTGTGAAAGGTTGTGGTGCTCAAACCCACAATTCCTCATAAAGCTTGGTATAGTAAGGCTGTTTTTATACTTGTCGACTTTCATAGGTGAAAGCGTTTTTGAAAAGGGTCTGTGGAATAGATGTCGCAGTCAAGGGCTCGTCCGGGATTTGAACCTCTCGCACCCTAAGCCAGAATCATACCCCTAGACCAACGAGCCTCGCGTCCGGTGTGCTTGTATTGATTTCACCCCTACTATCCAAATGAAGAACAAGAACTTCAGTCATTCTCAAACTGAGAAATTCATGTTGTGTAAATTTCCGACAGAAACATTAATGTGAGGACATACTCCATTGACAGAGAAAGGTTGTGGTTTCCAGATGAGCAAAACACGTGTGAGTGGAATCTTGTCTCGTCTACTTACAATTTTCACAGCAAAACTTGCATCTGGTCTTGTGGTTACACATGGAAAGCGTTACATCCTCTCTTCTCATAGACACCGAATTTAGCATTCAGGGCTCGTCCGGGGACCTATCGCACCCTAAGCGAGAATCATACCCCTAGACCAAGGAGCCATATAAAGAGAAGCAAATTGCAGCATTTGTAAACTAATATCCCATTTGCAGACAGAATTTACTCACCTTTAGATTGGCCAATTTGTGTACTGAAGCTAGTGAAGGCAAAATATGATACAGTCAGCTCTTGACTTTTGAAAGTCGTGTTTTCCAAAGCGGCAAAACATCAATGCTTGGCATCTTGTGTCGTGTACTGACTAAAGTTTCCTGTGTTTGCACAAGGAAAAAATGCAATTATTCTGTAGTGCTCAAACCCACAATTCCTCATAAAGCTTGGTATAGTAAGTCTGTTTTTATACTTGTCAACTTTCATAGGTGAAAGTGTTCCTGAATAGGGTCTGTGGAATAGATGTCGGAGTCAAGGGCTCGTCCGGGATTTGAACCCGGGACCTCTCGCACCCTAAGCGAGAATCATACCCCTAGACCAACGAGCCACATACAGAGAAGCAAATGGCAGAATTTGTAAACTAATATCCCATTTGCAGACAGAATTTACTCACTCTTTAGATTGGCCAATTTGTGCATTGGCAACCTCACTACATTGAAAGTGTTACCATCTCTTTCAATGCTTGTATGCATCTCAATGAACTTGAGGAGAGCATTTGAACTCTCTTTTGAGAGTATATCCAAAAATCTCCTCTTTGGTCTTCCGCTAGACCTCTTCCTGGCAGCTCCAACCTCAGCATCCTTTTAACTCCTCTGAACATGGGCTTTCAATCTCTCTTCTCTCTCTAGCCTGAGCTGCCTCTGAACAAACCTTCTCCTCCTCTCTGCTCTCTCAGTGCCACTGTCTCTAAGCCGAAAAACATCGCTGGTCCAACAGTAGGCTTGCATTCTGAGACTGACATTGGTCTATTGGGATGATATGGTACCATGAGGTCTTTTAGATATGATGGAGCTTGACCCTTTAGAGCTTTATATGTAAGAAGCAGGGTTTTAGATTCTGTTGTAGATTTGTTGAGAAGCCAATGGAAAGAAGCTAGTGAAGGCAAAATATGATACAGTCAGCACTTTTGCTGCAAATAGTTTGCTTCATTGAAAGTGACACCTTCTCGCTAAATGTTTGCACCTCAGTGTATTCTACAATGGCATTTTAGTATACTGCATTGACCTTTAAAAGTCATAGGTATCAGATCGGCAACACATGCATGCTTGGAATCTTGTCTCATTTGCAAACCAGTGGTAGCAATGTCTGCAGTGAAAGAAATCCCGACTTCCGTTTGGGATCTTGACTTTTGAAAGTCGTGTTTTCCAAATCGGCAAAACATCAATGCTTGTATGCATCTCAATGAACTTGAAGAGAGCATTTGAACTCTCTTTGAGAGAGTATATCCAAAAATCTCCTCTTTGGTCTTCCGCTAGACCTCTTGCCTGGCAGCTCCAACCTCAGCATCCTTTTACCGACATATTGACAGTCTCTCCTCTGAACATGTCCAAACCACCTCAATCTGGCCTCTCTGACTTTATCTCCAAAACATCTAGCATGAGCTGTCCCTCTGATGTACTCATTCCTGATCCTATCCATCCTCGTCACTCCCAAAGAGAACATCTTAAGCTCTGCTACCTCCAGCTCTGCTTCCTGTCTTTTCTTCAGTGCCACTGTCTCTAAGCCGAAAAACATCGCTGGTCTCACCACCGTCTTGAACACCTTTTCTTTCATTCTCGCTGATACTCTTTTATCGCAAAACATACCTGACACTTTTCTCCACCTGTTCCAACCTGCTTGCACTCGCCTCTTCACGTCATGTCTACTGTCAGTCCTACATTCTTAGCTTTCCTCTTCTCTCTCTGCCTACGAACAAACCTTCCTCCTCTCCTTCTTCGACCAACAGTAGGCTTGCATTCTGAGACTGAAGTGGTCTATTGGGATGATATGGTACCATGAGGTCTTTTAGATATGATGGAGCTTGACCCTTTAGAGCTTTATATGTAAGAAGCAGGGTTTTAGATTCTGTTGTAGATTTGTTGAGAAGCCAATGGAAAGAAGCTAGTGAAGGCAAAATATGATACAGTCAGCACTTTTGCTGCAAATAGTTTGCTTCATTGAAAGTGACACCTTCTCACTAAATGTTTGCACCTCAGTGGCATTTTAGTATACTGCATTGACCTTTAAAAGTCATAGGTATCAGATCGGCAACACATGCATGCTTGGAATCTTGTCTTATTTGCAAACCAGTGGTAGCAATGTCTGCAGTGAAAGAAATCCCGACTTCCGTTTGGGATCTTGACTTTTGAAAGTCGTGTTTTCCAAATCGGCAAAACATCAATGCTTGGCATCTTGTGTCGTGTACTAACTAAACTTTCCTGTGTTTGCTCATAGACTCTGTCAAATTTTGTGGTGCTCAAACCCACAATTCCTCATAAAGCTTGGTATAGTAAGGCTTGTCAACTTTCATAGGTGAAAGTGTTCCTGAATAGGGTCTGTGGAATAGATGCCGCAGTCAAGGGCTCGTCCGGGATTTGAACCCGGGACCTCTCGCACCAAAGCGAGAATCATACCCTAGACCAACGAGCCTCAAGGTCCGGTGTGCTTGTATTGATTTCACCCTACTATCCAAATGAAGAACAAGAACTTCAGTCATTCTCAAACTGAGAAATTCATGTTGTGTAAATTTCCGACAGAAACATTAATGTGAGGACATACTCCATTGACAGAGAAAGGTTGTGGTTTCCAGATGAGCAAAACACGTGTGAGTGGAATCTTGTCTCGTCTACTTACAACTTTCACAGCAAAACTTGCATCTGGTCTCTTCTCATAGACACCTTCATAGAATTTAGCATTCAGGGCTCGTCCGGGGACCTCTCGCACCCTAAGCGAGAATCATACCCCTAGACCAAGGAGCCATATAAAGAGAAGCAAATTGCAGCATTTGTAAACTAATATCCCATTTGCAGACAGAATTTACTCACCTTTAGATTGGCCAATTTGTGTACTGAAGCTAGTGAAGGCAAAATATGATACAGTCAGCTCTTGACTTTTGAAAGTCGGGTTTTCCAAAGCGGCAAAACATCAATGCTTGGCATCTTGTGTCGTGTACTGACTAAAGTTTCCTGTGTTTGCACAAGGAAAAATGCTATTACTCTGTGAAAGGTTGTGGTGCTCAAACCCACAATTCCTCATAAAGCTTGGTATAGTAAGGCTGTTTTTATACTTGTCGACTTTCATAGGTGAAAGCGTTTTTGAAAAGGGTCTGTGGAATAGATGTCGCAGTCAAGGGCTCGTCCGGGATTTGAACCTCTCGCACCCTAAGCCAGAATCATACCCCTAGACCAACGAGCCTCGCGTCCGGTGTGCTTGTATTGATTTCTCCCCTACTATCCAAATGAAGAACAAGAACTTCAGTCATTCTCAAACTGAGAAATTCATGTTGTGTAAATTTCCGACAGAAACATTAATGTGAGGACATACTCCATTGACAGAGAAAGGTTGTGGTTTCCAGATGAGCAAAACACGTGTGAGTGGAATCTTGTCTCGTCTACTTACAATTTTCACAGCAAAACTTGCATCTGGTCTTGTGGTTACACATGGAAAGCGTTACATCCTCTCTTCTCATAGACACCGAATTTAGCATTCAGGGCTCGTCCGGGACCTATCGCACCCTAAGCGAGAATCATACCCTAGACCAAGGAGCCATATAAAGAGAAGCAAATTGCAGCATTTGTAAACTAATATCCCATTTGCAGACAGAATTTACTCACCTTTAGATTGGCCAATTTGTGTACTGAAGCTAGTGAAGGCAAAATATGATACAGTCAGCTCTTGACTTTTGAAAGTCGTGTTTTCCAAAGCGCAAAACATCAATGCTTGGCATCTTGTGTCGTGTACTGACTAAAGTTTCCTGTGTTTGCACAAGGAAAAAATGCAATTATTCTGTAGTGCTCAAACCCACAATTCCTCATAAAGCTTGGTATAGTAAGTCTGTTTTTATACTTGTCAACTTTCATAGGTGAAAGTGTTCCTGAATAGGGTCTGTGGAATAGATGTCGGAGTCAAGGGCTCGTCCGGGATTTGAACCGGGACCTCTCGCACCCTAAGCGAGAATCATACCCCTAGACCAACGAGCCACATACAGAGAAGCAAATGGCAGAATTTGTAAACTAATATCCCATTTGCAGACAGAATTTACTCACCTTTAGATTGGCCAATTTGTGCATTGGCAACCTCACTACATTGAAAGTGTTACCATCTCTTTTCTTGTATGCATCTCAATGAACTTGAGGAGAGCATTTGAACTCTCTTTTGAGAGAGTATATCCAAAAATCTCCTCTTTGGTCTTCCTCTAGACCTCTTGCCTGGCAGCTCCAACCTCAGCATCCTTCTACCGACATATTGACAGTCTCTCCTCTGAACATGTCCAAACCACCTCAATCTGGCCTCTCTGACTTTATCTCCAAAACATCTAGCATGAGCTGTCCTCTGATGTACTCATTCCTGATCCTATCCATCCTCGTCACTCCCAAAGAGAACATCTTAAGCTCTGCTACCTCAGCTCTGCCTCCTGTCTTTCTCTTCAGTGCCACTGTCTCTAAGCCGAAAAACATCGCTGGTCTCACCACCGCCTTGAACACCTTTTCTTTCATTCTCGCTGATACTCTTTTATCGCAAAACATACCTGACACTTTTCTCCACCTGTTCCAACCTGCTTGCACTCGCCTCTTCACGTCACGCCTACTGTCAGTCCTACATTCTTAGC
>JAHZUS010000236.1:0-22597 GCA_020496755.1 Channa maculata | reverse complement strand
CAACCATCGTGTTTTTTACTACTAGACCAGTACCGCTTTAGTACTTTGCCACATTTATCTTCTTTTTAGCAAGTGTCATGCATTCTGCTTCTCCAGCGCTTTTAGGAGCTGTTGATGATATCAATGCAGCTTACGCCACACTGCTCTCGGCGCCCGATCTCGTCCGATCTCGGCAGCCAAATAGAGCCGGGCCTGGTTAGTACTTGGTAGGAAGACCGCCTGGGAATACCAGGTGCTGTAAGCTTTTTTGTTTGGTTTACGGGCAGCACAAGCTGGTGTTACTGCCTATTTATTCATAGAAATTGTTCTATATTTTCATCAAATTTTGTTCTTTCATTGCTGTTTTGCTACTTTATTGGTTTGTCAACCATCGTGTTCTTTTTACTACTAGACCAGTACCGCTTTAGTACTTTGCCACATTTATCTTCTTCTTAGCAAGTGTCATGCATTCTGCTTCTCCAGCGCTTTTAGGAGCTGTTGATGATATCAATGCAGCTTACGCCACACTGCTTTCGGCGCCCGATCTCGTCCGATCTCGAAGCCAAATAGAGCCGGGCCTGGTTAGTACTTGGTAGGAAGACCGCCTGGGAATACCAGGTGCTGTGCTTTTTGCTTGGTTTACGGGCAGCACAAGCTGGTGTTACTGCTTACTTATTTATAGAAATTGTTCTATATTTTCATCAATCTTTGGTCTTTCATTGCTGTTTTGCTCTTTTTGGTTTGTCAAACATCGTGCTTCATTACTAGTAGACCATGTTACGCCCTGGCCATATGTGTTGTTTTTATTTTGTTGTTCTTATAGGTGCCCTGCCTGATTGGCCGGATTGGGGGCAGTACCGAAGCTGATTGGTCCATCCTACACTTCCTGGAGTTTTAAAAGCACGGTTCCCAACAGCTAGCGAGGCTCTTTCTGGCAGCAGCACCTGTTTGCTGTTCTGGTTTCCAAACCTTATTTAGCATTTTTGAATTGTTAGGTTTTGTGCCGTGGTTTTGTTTATAAATTGTATATTTTGTAAATAGTATTAAATCTGTAGGGGTGAACTGCCATTTTCTTTTGATTGTTTTCACATTAGGAGTTAGGTTAGCGACTGTCTTTGGTTTGTTTATTTCTATCAGGCTAGCTAGCACTTTCTGTGGGAAATAGCTTATTTTGTTTATTATGTTGGCCTTGGTTCGACTCTCTGAGTTGTAGTGTCATGTTTTGTATGACACTTTCTTTAGTTTAAAATAAATATCATTCTGTTGGAACATCTCGATCCTGGATTTTGGTTTGGGGATCCTAATTTATCTTTGTATGTTGCACCCTGACCCCCTAGAAAGGGGCGTAACAGACCAGTACAGTTATAGTACTTTGTACTTTGCCACATTTATCTTCTTCTTAGCAAGTGTCATGCATTCTGCTTCTCCAGCGTTTTTAGGAGCTGTTGATGATATCAATTGCAGCTTACGCCACACTGCTCTCGGCGCCCGATCTCGTCCGATCTCGGCAGCCAAATAGAGCCGGCCTGGTTAGTACTTGGTAGGAAGACCGCCTGGGAATACCAGGTGCTGTAAGCTTTTTGTTTGGTTTACGGGCAGCACAAGCTGGTGTTACTGCCTATTTATTCATAGAAATTGTTCTATATTTTCATCAAATTTTTTTCTTTCATTGCTGTTTTGCTACTTTATTGGTTTGTCAACCATCGTGCTTCTTTACTACTAGACCAGTACAGTTATAGTACTTTGTACTTTGCCACATTTATCTTCTTTTTAGCAAGTGTCATGCATGCTGCTTCTCCAGCGTTTTTAAGAGCTGTTGATGATGTCAATGCAGCTTACGCCACACCGCGGCTCGGGCGCCCGATCTCGGCAGCCAAATAGAGCTGGCCTGGTTAGTACTTGTAGGAAGACCGCCTGGGAATACCTGGTGCTGTAAGGTTTTTTGATTTGGTTTACGGGCAGAACAAGCTGGTGTTACTGCCTATTTATTCATAGAAATTGTTCTATATTTTCATCAAATTTTGTTCTTTCATTGCTGTTTTGCTACTTTATTGGTTTGTCAACCATCGTGCTTCTTTACTACTAGACCAGTACCGCTTTAGTACTTTGCCACATTTATCTTCTTTTTAGCAAGTGTCATGCATTCTGCTTCTCCAGCGCTTTTAGGAGCTGTTGATGATATCAATGCAGCTTACGCCACACTGCTCTCGGCGCCCCTGATCTCGTCCGATCTCGCAGCCAAATAGAGCCGGCCTGGTTAGTACTTGGTAGGAAGACCGCCTGGGAATACCAGGTGCTGTAAGCATTTTTGCTTGGTTTACGGGCAGCACAAGCTGGTGTTACTGCCTATTTATTCATAGAAATTGTTCTATATTTTCATCAAATTTTGTTCTTTCATTGCTGTTTTGTTACTTTATTGGTTTGTCAACCATCGTGTTCTTTACTACTAGACCAGTACCGCTTTAGTACTTTGCCACATTTATCTTCTTTTTAGCAAGTGTCATGCATTCTGCTTCTCCAGCGCTTTTAGGAGCTGTTGATGATATCAATGCAGCTTACGCCACACTGCTCTCGGCGCCCGATCTCGTCCGATCTCGCAGCCAAATAGAGCCGGCCTGGTTAGTACTTGTAGGAAGACCGCCTGGGAATACCAGGTGCTGTAAGCTTTTTGCTTGGGTTTACGGGCAGCACAAGCTGGTGTTACTGCCTATTTATTCATAGAAATTGTTCTATATTTTCATCAAATTTTGTTCTTTCATTGCTGTTTTGCTACTTTATTGGTTTGTCAACCATCGTGTTCTTTTTACTACTAGACCAGTACCGCTTTAGTACTTTGCCACATTTATCTTCTTCTTAGCAAGTGTCATGCATTCTGCTTCTCCAGCGCTTTTAGGAGCTGTTGATGATATCAATGCAGCTTACGCCACACTGCTGCTCGGCGCCCGATCTCGTCCGATCTCGAAGCCAAATAGAGCCGGGCCTGGTTAGTACTTGTAGGAAGACCGCCTGGGAATACCAGGTGCTGTAAGCTTTTTGCTTGGGTTTACGGGCAGCACAAGCTGGTGTTACTGCTTACTTATTTATTTATAGAAATTGTTCTATATTTTCATCAATCTTTGGTCTTTCATTGCTGTTTTGCTCTTTTTGGTTTGTCAAACATCGTGCTTCATTACTAGTAGACCATGTTACGCCCTGGCCATATGTGTTGTTTTTATTTTGTTGTTCTTATAGGTGCCCTGCCTGATTGGCCGGATTGGGGCAGTACCGAAGCTGATTGGTCCATCCTACACTTCCTGGAGTTTTAAAAGTACGGTTCCCAACAGCTAGCGAGGCTCTTTCTGGCAGCAGCACCTGTTTGCTGTTCTTGGTTTCCAAACCTTATTTAGCATTTTTGAATTGTTAGGTTTTGTGCCGTGGTTTTGTTTATAAATTGTATATTTTGTAAATAGTATTAAATCTGTAGGGGTGAACTGCCATTTTCTTTTGATTGTTTTCACATTAGGAGTTAGGTTAGCGACTGTCTTTTGGTTTGTTTATTTCTATCAGGCTAGCTAGCACTTTCTGTGGGAAATAGCTTATTTTGTTTATTATGTTGGCCTTGGTTCGACTCCTGAGTTGTAGTGTCATGTTTTGTATGACACTTTCTTTAGTTTAAAATAAATATCATTCTGTTGGAACATCTCGATCCTGGATTTTGGTTTGGGGATCCTAATTTATCTTTGTATGTTGCACCCTGACCCCCTAGAAAGGGGCGAACAGACCAGTACAGTTATAGTACTTTGTACTTTGCCACATTTATCTTCTTCTTAGCAAGTGTCATGCATTCTGCTTCTCCAGCGCTTTTAGGAGCTGTTGATGATATCAATTGCAGCTTACGCCACACTGCTCTCGGCGCCCGATCTCGTCCGATCTCGGCAGCCAAATAGAGCCGGCCTGGTTAGTACTTGGTAGGAAGACCGCCTGGGAATACCAGGTGCTGTAAGCTTTTTGTTTGGTTTACGGGCAGCACAAGCTGGTGTTACTGCCTATTTATTCATAGAAATTGTTCTATATTTTCATCAAATTTTTTTCTTTCATTGCTGTTTTGCTACTTTATTGGTTTGTCAACCATCGTGTTTTTACTACTAGACCAGTACAGTTATAGTACTTTGTACTTTGCCACATTTATCTTCTTTTAGCAAGTGTCATGCATTCTGCTTCTCCAGCGCTTTTAAGAGCTGTTGATGATGTCAATGCAGCTTACGCCACACCGCCTCGGCTACCGATCTCGTCCGATCTCGGCAGCCAAATAGAGCTGGCCTGGTTAGTACTTGGTAGGAAGACCGCCTGGGAATACCAGGTGCTGTAAGCTTTTTTGCTTTGGTTTACGGGCAGCACAAGCTGGTGTTACTGCCTATTTATTCATAGAAATTGTTCTATATTTTCATCAAATTTTGTTCTTTCATTGCTGTTTTGCTACTTTATTGGTTTGTCAACCATCGTGTTTTTTACTACTAGACCAGTACCGCTTTAGTACTTTGCCACATTTATCTTCTTTTAGCAAGTGTCATGCATTCTGCTTCTCCAGCGCTTTTAGGAGCTGTTGATGATATCAATGCAGCTTACGCCACACTGCTCGGCGCCCGATCTCGTCCGATCTCGCAGCCAAATAGAGCCGGCCTGGTTAGTACTTGGTAGGAAGACCGCCTGGGAATACCAGGTGCTGTAAGCTTTTTGCTTGGTTTTACGGGCAGCACAAGCTGGTGTTACTGCCTATTTATTCATAGAAATTGTTCTATATTTTCATCAAATTTTGTTCTTTCATTGCTGTTTTGTTACTTTATTTTTGGTTTGTCAACCATCGTGTTTTTTACTACTAGACCAGTACCGCTTTAGTACAGTTATAGTACTTTGTACTTTGCCACATTTATCTTCTTCTTAGCAAGTGTCATGCATTCTGCTTCTCCAGCGCTTTTAGGAGCTGTTGATGATATCAATGCAGCTTACGCCACACTGCTTCGGCGCCCGATCTCGTCCGATCTCGCTCGCAGCCAAATAGAGCCGGCCTGGTTAGTACTTGGTAGGAAGACCGCCTGGGAAATACCAGGTGCTGTAAGCATTTTTGCTTGGGTTTACGGGCAGCACAAGCTGGTGTTACTGCCTATTTATTCATAGAAATTGTTCTATATTTTCATCAAATTTGTCTTTCATTGCTGTTTTGCTACTTTATTGGTTTGTCAACCATCGTGCTTTTTTACTACTAGACCAGTACCGCTTTAGTACTTTGCCACATTTATCTTCTTTTTAGCAAGTGTCATGCATTCTGCTTCTCCAGCGCTTTTAGAGCTGTTGATGATATCAATGCAGCTTACGCCACACTGCTCGGCGCCCGATCTCGTCCGATCTCGCAGCCAAATAGAGCCGGGCCTGGTTAGTACTTGGTAGGAAGACCGCCTGGGAATACCAGGTGCTGTAAGCTTTTTTGCTTGGTTTACGGGCAGCACAAGCTGGTGTTACTGCCTATTTATTCATAGAAATTGTTCTATATTTTCATCAAATTTTGTTCTTTCATTGCTGTTTTGCTACTTTATTGGTTTGTCAACCATCGTGATCATTTACTACTAGACAAGTACCGATTTAGTACTTTGCCACATTTATCTTCTTCTTAGCAAGTGTCATGCATTCTGCTTCTCCAGCGCTTTTAGGAGCTGTTGATGATATCAATGCAGCTTACGCCACACTGCTTTCGGCGCCCGATCTCGTCCGATCTCGAAGCCAAATAGAGCCGGCCTGGTTAGTACTTGTAGGAAGACCGCCTGGGAATACCAGGTGCTGTAAGCTTTTTTGCTTGGGTTTACGGGCAGCACAAGCTGGTGTTACTGCTTACTTATTTATAGAAATTGTTCTATATTTTCATCAATCTTTGGTCTTTCATTGCTGTTTTGCTCCTTTTTTGGTTTGTCAAACATCGTGATTCATTACTAGTAGACCATGTTACGCCCCTGGCCATATGTGTTGTTTTTATTTTGTTGTTCTTATAGGTGCCCTGCCTGATTGGCCGGATTGGGGCAGTACCGAAGCTGATTGGTCCATCCTACACTTCCTGGAGTTTTAAAAGTACGGTTCCCAACAGCTAGCGAGGCTCTTTCTGGCAGCAGCACCTGTTTGCTGTTCTTGGTTTCCAAACCTTATTTAGCATTTTTGAATTGTTAGGTTTTGTGCCGTGGTTTTGTTTATAAATTGTATATTTTGTAAATAGTATTAAATCTGTAGGGGTGAACTGCCATTTTCTTTTGATTGTTTTCACATTAGGAGTTAGGTTAGCGACTGTCTTTGGTTTGTTTATTTCTATCAGGCTAGCTAGCACTTTCTGTGGGAAATAGCTTATTTTGTTTATTATGTTGGCCTTGGTTCGACTTCTGAGTTGTAGTGTCATGTTTTGTATGACACTTTCTTTAGTTTAAAATAAATATCATTCTGTTGGAACATCTCGATCCTGGATTTTGGTTTGGGGATCCTAATTTATCTTTGTATGTTGCACCCTGACCCCCTAGAAAGGGGCGTAACAGACCAGTACAGTTATAGTACTTTGTACTTTGCCACATTTATCTTCTTCTTAGCAAGTGTCATGCATTCTGCTTCTCCAGCGTTTTTAGGAGCTGTTGATGATATCAATTGCAGCTTACGCCACACTGCTCTCGGCGCCCCGATCTCGTCCGATCTCGGCAGCCAAATAGAGCCGGGCCTGGTTAGTACTTGTAGGAAGACCGCCTGGGAATACCAGGTGCTGTAAGCTTTTTGCTTGGGTTTACGGGCAGCACAAGCTGGTGTTACTGCCTATTTATTCATAGAAATTGTTCTATATTTTCATCAAATTTTTTCTTTCATTGCTGTTTTGTTACTTTATTGGTTTGTCAACCATCGTGCTTTTTTACTACTAGACCAGTACAGTTATAGTACTTTGTACTTTGCCACATTTATCTTCTTTTTAGCAAGTGTCATGCATGCTGCTTCTCCAGCGCTTTTAAGAGCTGTTGATGATGTCAATGCAGCTTACGCCACACCGCCTCGGCGCCCGATCTCGTCCGATCTCGGCAGCCAAATAGAGCTGGCCTAGTTAATACTTGGTAGGAAGACCGCCTGGGAATACCAGGTGCTGTAAGGTTTTTTGCTTGGGTTTACGGGCAGAACAAGCTGGTGTTACTGCCTATTTATTCATAGAAATTGTTCTATATTTTCATCAAATTTTGTTCTTTCATTGCTGTTTTGTTACTTTATTGGTTTGTCAACCATCGTGCTTTTTTACTACTAGACCAGTACCGCTTTAGTACTTTGCCACATTTATCTTCTTTTTTTAGCAAGTGTCATGCATTCTGCTTCTCCAGCGCTTTTAGGAGCTGTTGATGATATCAATGCAGCTTACGCCACACTGCTCTCGGCGCCCGATCTCGTCCGATCTCGGCAGCCAAATAGAGCTGGCCTAGTTAGTACTTGGTAGGAAGACCGCCTGGGAATACCAGGTGCTGTAAGCATTTTTGCTTGGGTTTACGGGCAGCACAAGCTGGTGTTACTGCCTATTTATTCATAGAAATTGTTCTATATTTTCATCAAATTTTGTTCTTTCATTGCTGTTTTGTTACTTTATTGGTTTGTCAACCATCGTGCTTTTTACTACTAGACCAGTACCGCTTTAGTACTTTGCCACATTTATCTTCTTCTTAGCAAGTGTCATGCATTCTGCTTCTCCAGCGCTTTTAGGAGCTGTTGATGATATCAATGCAGCTTACGCCACACTGCTCTCGGCGCCCGATCTCGTCCGATCTCGGCAGCCAAATAGAGCCGGCCTTGTTAGTACTTGGTAGGAAGACCGCCTGGGAATACCAGGTGCTGTAAGCTTTTTGCTTGGTTTACGGGCAGCACAAGCTGGTGTTACTGCCTATTTATTCATAGAAATTGTTCTATATTTTCATCAAATTTTGTTCTTTCATTGCTGTTTTGCTACTTTATTGGTTTGTCAACCATCGTGTTTTTTACTACTAGACCAGTACCGCTTTAGTACTTTGCCACATTTATCTTCTTCTTAGCAAGTGTCATGCATTCTGCTTCTCCAGCGCTTTTAGGAGCTGTTGATGATATCAATGCAGCTTACGCCACACTGCTTCGGGCGCCCCCGATCTCGTCCGATCTCGAAGCCAAATAGAGCCGGCCTAGTTAGTACTTGGTAGGAAGACCGCCTGGGAATACCAGGTGCTGTAAGCTTTTTTGCTTGGGTTTACGGGCAGCACAAGCTGGTGTTACTGCTTACTTATTTATAGAAATTGTTCTATATTTTCATCAATCTTTGGTCTTTCATTGCTGTTTTGCTCTTTTTGGTTTGTCAAACATCGTGTTTCATTACTAGTAGACCATGTTACGCCCCTGGCCATATGTGTTGTTTTTATTTTGTTGTTCTTATAGGTGCCCTGCCTGATTGGCCGGATTGGGGCAGTACCGAAGCTGATTGGTCCATCCTACACTTCCTGGAGTTTTAAAAGCACGGTTCCCAACAGCTAGCGAGGCTCTTTCTGGCAGCAGCACCTGTTTGCTGTTCTGGTTTCCAAACCTTATTTAGCATTTTTGAATTGTTAGGTTTTGTGCTGTGGTTTTGTTTATAAATTGTATATTTTGTAAATAGTATTAAATCTGTAGGGAACTGCCATTTTCTTTTGATTGTTTTCACATTAGGAGTTAGGTTAGCGACTGTCTTTTGGTTTGTTTATTTCTATCAGGCTAGCTAGCACTTTCTGTGGGAAATAGCTTATTTTGTTTATTATGTTGGCCTTGGTTCGACTCCTGAGTTGTAGTGTCATGTTTTGTATGACACTTTCTTTAGTTTAAAATAAATATCATTCTGTTGGAACATCTCGATCCTGGATTTTGGTTTGGGGATCCTAATTTATCTTTGTATGTTGCACCCTGACCCCTAGAAAGGGCGAACAGACCAGTACAGTTATAGTACTTTGTACTTTGCCACATTTATCTTCTTCTTAGCAAGTGTCATGCATTCTGCTTCTCCAGCGCTTTTAGGAGCTGTTGATGATATCAATGCAGCTTACGCCACACTGCTCTCGGCGCCCGATCTCGTCCGATCTCGGCAGCCAAATAGAGCCGGGCCTGGTTAGTACTTGTAGGAAGACCGCCTGGGAATACCAGGTGCTGTAAGCTTTTTGCTTGGTTTACGGGCAGCACAAGCTGGTGTTACTGCCTATTTATTCATAGAAATTGTTCTATATTTTCATCAAATTTTTTTCTTTCATTTGCTGTTTGCTACTTTATTGGTTTGTCAACCATCGTGCTTCTTTACTACTAGACCAGTACAGTTATAGTACTTTGTACTTTGCCACATTTATCTTCTTTTAGCAAGTGTCATGCATTCTGCTTCTCCAGCGCTTTAAGAGCTGTTGATGATGTCAAATGCAGCTTACGCCACACCGCCTCGGTCGGCGCCCGATCTCGTCCGATCTCGGCAGCCAAATAGAGCTGGCCTGGTTAGTAACTTGGTAGGAAGACCGCCTGGGAATACCAGGTGCTGTAAGCTTTTTTGTTTGGGTTTACGGGCAGCACAAGCTGGTGTTACTGCCTATTTATTCATAGAAATTGTTCTATATTTTCATCAAATTTTGTTCTTTCATTGCTGTTTTGCTACTTTATTGGTTTGTCAACCATCGTGCTTCTTTTACTACTAGACCAGTACCGTTTTAGTACTTTGCCACATTTATCTTCTTCTTAGCAAGTGTCATGCATTCTGCTTCTCCAGCGCTTTTAGGAGCTGTTGATGATATCAATGCAGCTTACGCCACACTGCTTCGGCGCCCGATCTCGTCCGATCTCGGCAGCCAAATAGAGCCGGCCTAGTTAGTACTTGGTAGGAAGACCGCCTGGGAATACCAGGTGCTGTAAGCTTTTTTGCTTGGGTTTACGGGCAGCACAAGCTGGTGTTACTGCCTATTTATTCATAGAAATTGTTCTATATTTTCATCAAATTTTGTTCTTTCATTGCTGTTTTGCTACTTTATTGGTTTGTCAACCATCGTGCTTCTTTACTACTAGACCAGTACCGTTTTAGTACTTTGCCACATTTATCTTCTTCTTAGCAAGTGTCATGCATTCTGCTTCTCCAGCGCTTTTTCCATCCTACTGTTGATGATATCAATGCAGCTTACGCCACACTGCTCTCTGGCAGCGCCCTGATCTCGTCCGATCTCGAAGCCAAATAGAGCCGGCCTGGTTAGTACTTGTAGGAAGACCGCCTGGGAATACCAGGTGCTGTAAGCTTTTTGTTTTGGTTTACGGGCAGCACAAGCTGGTGTTACTGCTATTTATTTATAGAAATTGTTCTATATTTTCATCAAATTTTGTTCTTTCATTGTTGTTTTGCTACTTTTTTGGTTTGTCAACCATCGTGCTTCATTACTACTAGACCAGTACCGCTTTTAGTACTTTGCCACATTTATCTTCTTGTTCTTATAGGTGTCATGCATTCTGCTTCTCCAGCGCAGTTAGAAGCTGTTGATGATATCAATGCAGCTTTACGCCACACTGCTAGCGAGGCTCTTTCTGGCAGCTCGTCTGTTTGCTCTCGGTTTCCAAACCTAGAGCCGGGCCTGGTTAGTACTTGGTAGGAAGACCGCCTGGGAATACCAGGTGCTGTAAACTGCCATTTTTGCTTTGTTTTCACGGGCAGCACAAGCTGGTGTTACTGCCTATTTATTTATAGAAATTGTTCTATATTTTCATCAAATTTTGGTCTTTCATTGTTGTTTTGTACTTTTTGGTTTGTCAACCATCGTGGATTTTGGTTTGGGGATCCTAATTTATCTTTGTATGTTGCACCCTGACCCCTAGAACAGTAACAGACCAGTACAGTTATAGTACTTTGTACTTTGCCACATTTATCTTCTTCTTAGCAAGTGTCATGCATTCTGCTTCTCCAGCGCTTTTAGGAGCTGTTGATGATATCAATTGCAGCTTACGCCACACTGCTCTTCGGCGCCCGATCTCGTCCGATCTCGGCAGCCAAATAGAGCCGGCCTGGTTAGTACTTGTAGGAAGACCGCCTGGGAATACCAGGTGCTGTAAGCTTTTTGCTTGGGTTTACGGGCAGCACAAGCTGGTGTTACGGGCAGCACAAGCTGGTGTTACTGCCTATTTATTCATAGAAATTGTTCTATATTTTCATCAAATTTTTTTCTTTCATTGCTGTTTTGTATACTTTATTGGTTTGTCAACCATCGTGTTTCTTTACTACTAGACCAGTACAGTTATAGTACTTTGTACTTTGCACATTTATCTTCTTTTTTAGCAAGTGTCATGCATTCTGCTTCTCCAGCGCTTTTAGGAGCTGTTGATGATATCAATGCAGCTTACGCCACACTGCTCTCGGCGCCCGATCTCGTCCGATCTCGGCAGCCAAATAGAGCCGGCCTGGTTAGTACTTGTAGGAAGACCGCCTGGGAATACCAGGTGCTGTAAGCATTTTTGCTTGGTTTACGGGCAGCACAAGCTGGTGTTACTGCCTATTTATTCATAGAAATTGTTCTATATTTTCATCAAATTTTGTTCTTTCATTGCTGTTTTGCTACTTTATTGGTTTGTCAACCATCGTGTTTCTTTACTACTACTAGACCAGTACCGCTTTAGTACTTTGCCACATTTATCTTCTTTTAGCAAGTGTCATGCATTCTGCTTCTCCAGCGCTTTTAGAGCTGTTGATGATATCAATGCAGCTTACGCCACACTGCTCTCGGCGCCCGATCTCGTCCGATCTCGCAGCCAAATAGAGCCGGGCCTGGTTAGTACTTGGTAGGAAGACCGCCTGGGAATACCAGGTGCTGTAAGCATTTTTGCTTGGGTTTACGGGCAGCACAAGCTGGTGTTACTGCCTATTTATTCATAGAAATTGTTCTATATTTTCATCAAATTTTGTTCTTTCATTGCTGTTTTGCTACTTTATTGGTTTGTCAACCATCGTGTTCTTTACTACTAGACCAGTACCGCTTTAGTACTTTGCCACATTTATCTTCTTCTTAGCAAGTGTCATGCATTCTGCTTCTCCAGCGCTTTTAGGAGCTGTTGATGATATCAATGCAGCTTACGCCACACTGCTTTCGAAGCGCCCGATCTCGTCCGATCTCGAAGCCAAATAGAGCCGGGCCTGGTTAGTACTGTGTAGGAAGACCGCCTGGGAATACCAGGTGCTGTAAGCTTTTTTGCTTGGGTTTACGGGCAGCACAAGCTGGTGTTACTGCTTACTTATTTATAGAAATTGTTCTATATTTTCATCAATCTTGGTCTTTCATTGCTGTTTTGCTCTTTTTGGTTTGTCAAACATCGTGTTTCATTACTAGTAGACCATGTTACGCCCTGGCCATATGTGTTGTTTTTATTTTGTTGTTCTTATAGGTGCCCTGCCTGATTGGCCGGATTGGGGGCAGTACCGAAGCTGATTGGTCCATCCTACACTTCCTGGAGTTTTAAAAGTACGGTTCCCAACAGCTAGCGAGGCTCTTTCTGGCAGCAGCACCTGTTTGCTGTTCTGGTTTCCAAACCTTATTTAGCATTTTTGAATTGTTAGGTTTTGTGCCGTGGTTTTGTTTATAAATTGTATATTTTGTAAATAGTATTAAATCTGTAGGTGAACTGCCATTTTCTTTTGATTGTTTTCACATTAGGAGTTAGGTTAGCGACTGTCTTTTGGTTTGTTTATTTCTATCAGGCTAGCTAGCACTTTCTGTGGGAAATAGCTTATTTTGTTTATTATGTTGGCCTTGGTTCGACTCTCTGAGTTGTAGTGTCATGTTTTGTATGACACTTTCTTTAGTTTAAAATAAATATCATTCTGTTGGAACATCTCGATCCTGGATTTTGGTTTGGGGATCCTAATTTATCTTTGTATGTTGCACCCTGACCCCTAGAAAGGGGCGAACAGACCAGTACAGTTATAGTACTTTGTACTTTGCCACATTTATCTTCTTCTTAGCAAGTGTCATGCATTCTGCTTCTCCAGCGCTTTTAGGAGCTGTTGATGATATCAATTGCAGCTTACGCCACACTGCTCTCGGCGCCCGATCTCGTCCGATCTCGGCAGCCAAATAGAGCCGGCCTGGTTAGTACTTGTAGGAAGACCGCCTGGGAATACCAGGTGCTGTAAGCTTTTTGCTTGGTTTACGGGCAGCACAAGCTGGTGTTACTGCCTATTTATTCATAGAAATTGTTCTATATTTTCATCAAATTTTTTTCTTTCATTGCTGTTTTGTTACTTTATTGGTTTGTCAACCATCGTGTTTTTTACTACTAGACCAGTACAGTTATAGTACTTTGTACTTTGCCACATTTATCTTCTTTTTAGCAAGTGTCATGCATTCTGCTTCTCCCAGCGCTTTTAAGAGCTGTTGATGATGTCAATGCAGCTTACGCCACACTGCTCTCGGCGCCCGATCTCGTCCGATCTCGGCAGCCAAATAGAGCTGGCCTGGTTAGTACTTGGTAGGAAGACCGCCTGGGAATACCAGGTGCTGTAAGCATTTTTGTTTGGTTTACGGGCAGCACAAGCTGGTGTTACTGCCTATTTATTCATAGAAATTGTTCTATATTTTCATCAAATTTTGTTCTTTCATTGCTGTTTTGCTACTTTATTGGTTTGTCAACCATCGTGCTTTTTACTACTACTAGACCAGTACCGCTTTAGTACTTTGCCACATTTATCTTCTTTTTAGCAAGTGTCATGCATTCTGCTTCTCCAGCGCTTTTAGGAGCTGTTGATGATATCAATGCAGCTTACGCCACACTGCTCTCGGCGCCCGATCTCGTCCGATCTCGCAGCCAAATAGAGCCGGGCCTGGTTAGTACTTGTAGGAAGACCGCCTGGGAATACCAGGTGCTGTAAGCTTTTTGTTTGGTTTACGGGCAGCACAAGCTGGTGTTACTGCCTATTTATTCATAGAAATTGTTCTATATTTTCATCAAATTTTGTTCTTTCATTGCTGTTTTGCTACTTTATTGGTTTGTCAACCATCGTGTTCTTTACTACTAGACCAGTACCGCTTTAGTACTTTGCCACATTTATCTTCTTCTTAGCAAGTGTCATGCATTCTGCTTCTCCAGCGCTTTAGGAGCTGTTGATGATATCAATGCAGCTTACGCCACACTGCTTTCGGCGGCGCCCGATCTCGTCCGATCTCGAAGCCAAATAGAGCCGGCCTGGTTAGTACTTGGTAGGAAGACCGCCTGGGAATACCAGGTGCTGTAAGCTTTTTGCTTGGGTTTACGGGCAGCACAAGCTGGTGTTACTGCTTACTTATTTATAGAAATTGTTCTATATTTTCATCAATCTTTGGTCTTTCATTGCTGTTTTGCTCTTTTTGGTTTGTCAAACATCGTGCTTCATTACTAGTAGACCATGTTACGCCCTGGCCATATGTGTTGTTTTTATTTTGTTGTTCTTATAGGTGCCCTGCCTGATTGGCCGGATTGGGGGCAGTACCGAAGCTGATTGGTCCATCCTACACTTCCTGGAGTTTTAAAAGCACGGTTCCCAACAGCTAGCGAGGCTCTTTCTGGCAGCAGCACCTGTTTGCTGTTCTGGTTTCAAACCTTATTTAGCATTTTTGAATTGTTAGGTTTTGTGCCGTGGTTTTGTTTATAAATTGTATATTTTGTAAATAGTATTAAATCTGTAGGGGTGAACTGCCATTTTCTTTTGATTGTTTTCACATTAGGAGTTAGGTTAGCGACTGTCTTTTGGTTTGTTTATTTCTATCAGGCTAGCTAGCACTTTCTGTGGGAAATAGCTTATTTTGTTTATTATGTTGGCCTTGGTTCGACTCTCTGAGTTGTAGTGTCATGTTTTGTATGACACTTTCTTTAGTTTAAAATAAATATCATTCTGTTGGAACATCTCGATCCTGGATTTTGGTTTGGGGATCCTAATTTATCTTTGTATGTTGCACCCTGACCCCTAGAAAGGGGCGAACAGACCAGTACAGTTATAGTACTTTGTACTTTGCCACATTTATCTTCTTCTTAGCAAGTGTCATGCATTCTGCTTCTCCAGCGCTTTTAGGAGCTGTTGATGATATCAATTGCAGCTTACGCCACACTGCTCCCCCATTTTGGTGAAGGAGGTTTTGTGAGAGATTGTGCTGCAGTGATTGAACTGTGTGCAAGCTGGCATATTCGGAGTGTTTTTCATGTTTTGTTTTCTCTTTGCCTATCTAAATAGTGGATTTTGGTTTTTTGTTTTAATGTCCCGGACTTGGTCTGGTCGTTTTTGGGTTTTTGTTTTAATGTGTGAAGAAAGTGTTGCAGTCAGGTGCCTTTCTGAATGGAAGGGACGGGAGGGGACACGAATGGCTGAGGTAACGCCGGAGCTGTGGCGCCAAAGTAAGAGATGGCAAGAGAGGGGGGCCAGAGGCAGAGGTGATCTGGTGAACGGAGCAAAGGAGGAGAAACGGGAATCAACAGAGGACAGCTCTTGGGCCCATATCAGAGAATGAAAGGTAATGGAGGACGGGGTAGTAACCGAAGACTCTGGAGAGAGGAGGGGGGACATCGCCTTCGAGGCAATGCGAAGAGAAGGGAGGAACAGACAGAGCTGGACACTGGCCCGGAATGAGAAGTCCAGTATATGAGAGGGCTCTCACTGTTATGGGGAAGTCCTGGGAGAGGAGAAACCAAGACCATGGAGTTGTTAAGGGCACTTAAGGAATATGTGGGAGGAATACACCGCCACGGGGAAACAGGGCAGAATAAGTTTGAAATAACAGGAAGAGTGCAGCTGGCAAAAGAGGCTTTGGATGGGTTCTTGGGGAGGGGGTTGTCATGGTTAAGTCCCTGGCAACGGATGAGCTGGTGGTCTCCTTTCTTAATTTGCCGGCATACAGGGAGATTCTGGAAAACTGGACGGGGGGGTGAGAGCACCCCATAAAAAGAAGAATGAGGGACTGATGTTGGATGGCAGAGGTTGTCAGAGTTAAATTTACTGAGACTGTGCAATCCTGCAGATTCCACAAAGTTTGGACTGGCCCAAAAGAGTCATACACCAAAACCAGGTAAAGTTTGTAGATTGTGTTTGCAGCAAGGCCACATAGTAAGAGACTGCCGATTTTTGTGTTTTAAATTGACAAACAAGGCCATTATGCAAGAGAGGTACTAGCATGGTGCCAAGATTGTACTGTGCCACAACCTGGTGGATGAGGGGGTCAGGTTGAATGCAGTGGGAAAGGGATGGGAGGGAAGGATGGGGAGAGGGGGAGGGGGAGGAATGCACCCATACCCAAGTGAGGATCGGGGATTGAGGAAGAGCAAGACCTGGAAATAGGAGGAGGTGGGAACTATGGCGGGGCCAGAGAAAGATAATAAGGAAACACAGCTTTTGATGTTTTGGGCTCAAGAGGAAGTATGGAAAGGAAACAGGCCTTTAGGGTCCAGTATGGATGCAGTGGTGCATGAGTTGAGGGAAGACACGGGGGCACCTTGATGAGGCTCGGGGACATGCTGGTCGGCCCACCAGGGCCCCCTGTAATGACTTAGCCCCACCCAGTGGATACATTGAGACTGATGTTAGCACAGCCCTCAGATAGCGGATAGGACTTGATTCGACATGGATTTTCGGGTGTGAAGCATATCAGGAAAAGGCGCAGGATAAGCTGGGAGGGCCTGGGAGAGGGAACAGAGCAAAGGAGAAGAAATATTTAGAAAGTGAGTTTTTTTTTTCCCCCTTTAACATGTTATTGCACTTCAAAATTTACAAGGGATGAAAACCTGATAGAATACGGGATTGTGAAGATATGAGATGGACATTTTATGTGTTCAGGAGTGTGATGGTCCATCTATGATTGAAAATATTAAATCCTTCTGGAAGGGAGACTTGCTTTTCGCTTTCTTGAACAACTCAGCTGGTGTAGCAATGTTTATAAAGCCAGAATCTTCCAAAATATAACAGAAATATTTCAAGATGAGGATGGTGACTGTTGGGTAGAGGTTGTTTGGGGGAACTTATAGAATCATAAACTTATATGGGCCAATAATGGGCCTGAAAGAAGGTTTTTTGGAATTCAAAATGGACGGATCATCGCGGGGTCATAGGGGATTGGAATTGGTGCTGGCCAGAATGGATGTTGGGCCCAATAATAAATTTAAAGATGACGCTAGTAGGTCGGTGATTTCAGTGGATACAGGAGTTTGACTTAATAGATGTGTGGAGAGTGTTGAACCCGCCCTGCATACCAAGAGACAAGGGTGTTGGGCATAAAAATCCCGGATTGACCTGTGCTTAGTAGCTGGGCTTAGTTAGGGGCTTAAGAGAGTGTGTGTACAGTTTTGTGCCTGGAGGATCATGCCACCTTGAAGGTGTCTCTGCAGATGACAGCATGGAGGAATGGGGATTAGGTTCTGAATGGCCCTCCTGGAAGATAAACCTGAGGGATAAATTTGGGTCACCCCTCTGCCCTGTGTGATGAGAGGAGTTCGCTGTTGACCTTATTGAATGGTGGAGGTCAAAGTGAAAATTAGGGGAAAAAGTTGGGGAGAGAAAAGGCAGAGACAGAAAGGAGGAACTGGAGCTGAGGGACCGAGAGAGAGGAGCTGAGCTGGCTGAGGGGAGTGACCGCCTTAAATGTTTATTGGAGCTGAGAGAACGGTGAGGGAATTGGATAGAGGAAAGCAGGGTGCAATGATCCGTAGGGCACAGCACATGCTGAAAGGGGAGCGCTTTGCTTTTTCTTGGGTTAAGAAGAGGAGGCAAGAACATATATTCTCAGGCAGAAGGGAAGGTACAACTGATATAGTGGACATTCTACACTTGAAGAGTTTTATACTACACTTTAGTAAACCAAATGGGTCACAAGGGAATATGGGTACAGTTTTGGGAAAATCACCGCACTATCAGCCATGATGATGCAGCTTTTGGATGGTGAAATCCATCTGGTTGAGGTAAGGGCCATTACAGCCTTAAATAAGTCCAAAAGCCCAGGCTCAGATGGACTCTCAGCCAATTTATCAGTTATTCGGGACCCCTGGTTTCATCCTCTGCAGGCCTTCACAGCCATGCAGAGAGAGAACAGATGCGCAGAGACCTTTCTAAGGGGGTGATTACCTGGATATAAAAAAAAGGAGTTAGAACAGACCTAGCGAACTACAGGCCAATCAGCCTGCTCAATACAGACTACAAAATCCTGGCAAAAGTGCTGGGGTTAGACTTATGGGGTGATCGGGTCGATAATTGACCACCCAGACCATAGCATTACGGGAGGGACATCGGATGCATCTTGTCAACGGTTCTTTGACAACCTGATGACAACGGGTGGTGTTTGGGAGGGATCTGAGAAAGCTTTTGAAGAGTGAGACATGATTTTCTTCGGATGTCTTGAGGTGTTTGGTTTGGGACAACGTTAGAGGATGGGTGGAACTGCTGTATAGCGGGCTACTAGTGCGCGGTAACGGGTTTGACAGATCCTTTTCCAAAGGCGGGCAAGGCTGCCCCTGTCGGCGATGTTGCCATTGTAGCAGAGCCACTAGCACAATCAATTATCACCGATACCTTAATAACAGGAATCACATTCCCGGAAGTGAGTTTAAAATAGCTCAGTATGCTGATGACATTAGTATAATGGTCCGTGACAGGACAGCTTAAGACGGGTGCTACAGCATTTAGAGGCATTGAGCAAGCCGCAGGGGGGGTCAACAAGTCCAAATCTGTCATGATCCAGGGCCGGGTGGATTTGGGAGACATCGGGGTGTCCGGAGAGGAGAACAGATAAAGGTGCTGGGGATCTACATTAGTGCCCAGCAGGAGAACAGCACTAGGAAAACCTGGGAAGAGCTAATTGCATGGTGCAAGGCCACGCTGGGGTGGAAGATGAGGGCCCTGGGATTAAAGGGCAAAGTGACAAAGAATGCGGTCATAGTTCCTAAGCTGGTCTACCTATGAGGGTGCCATGTGCCGAGTGATGTTTCGCCCCTGAGCGATGCAATAAGAGATTCTTGTAAAGGTAGGGAATGGTGATAGCTCACAAAACACTGGTGGCCATACCAAGGGGTGGCCCAGTGTGTGATTTGAAGACCAAGGTAGTGTCCTAAGGATCAAATTATTTGTAAATTGCTTTTGACAAGACAGAAAGTATTTGAAAGATTATTTGTAATGGGATGTGGGAAAAGAGGGGGTGGATCAAATCTGTGCAGGCCCGCTAGCCTGGCCCATTGTGGAGACCTGCCCACTCTTCCAGGAGGCCTGAGGCATGGAGCAATCTTGCCCCGCCAGAGGGTGCTACCAAAGTGGGATGTGGAACCAGCCCATTTTTGGGAATCCAGACTTGGTGGGCAGTGGGTTGCTTCATGGGCAGAGGGGAATTAGGGAGACATTGCACCAAGAAGGGATCTGTAATCAGAAGAGGCTGTGGACCCGACGCTGTGTTTTGTAAGGTCAAAAAAGGGATAATATCAATAGGGGAAAATTAAGAGCTTTGTGACAGGATTTGGCAATGCATGCCAGAATTGAAGGAGGGATTGCAGGAGACAAAGAGTGTACAGGTGGGGACGGCAGAGTTGAATTTCTCATGTGTGACATAAAACAAGGAAATTTGTAGATGCCAAAAATTCTGGATAAGTGTTTCGTGATGCAATTTCAAACAGCCCACGCCCACTTGCTGGTGCATTTTCCACACGCCTGTATCTGACATCTGGGTTGCCAGAAGTGGCTACCCTCAGTATGAATTCCAATTACCTTCTGCGCCATAGAGGGTGCTCCCTCTGTTGTCCTACACCAGATTAGCAAAAGAAGTACGAACAACGGGTGCAGTCTGTAAAAGGGAGGAAGAGGATTTTGACCATTTCATGTTGTATTGCACTGTGACACAGTGGTTTAGAGAATGGGTGAAGAGCTTACTGAATCAGAAATGTAGAGCATCGATACTTCCTGGGAAGCATGGGATTGGGGTGGTGCTTTGGGTGCAGAAAGGACAAACAACAGCAAATAGGAGTTGATTAACTTCTTGCTGAGTGTAAAGGCATGTTCTGCATTTCCAGGAACTATGCTCTTTTGGGAACAAAATAATAAACAGAGTGATATTCTTTCAGAGCCTAGTGACAAACTACGTGAAGATTCTCTTTCGGCTGACCAAGAGGGTTTTATCAAGAGGTTTGGGGGGACATAAACTTTGTGGTTTGGATAAGAGGAGGCTTATCTATTGATTTTGGTTGAACAAAGGAATTTGTCAGGGACAACAGCATCGGCTGTTTTCTGTCCTTTTTGTGCACTGAGCTTGCACTCAACTTGAGCTTTGGTATTCATGTTGGTTGTTGAGCAATATTCTGATTTACTGAAAAAAGGAAAAAATGATGGGGAAAGGAATATGAGGGTATGTATGTATGTATTGTATGTGTTTGTATATTATGTATGTGTATGTGTGTGTATATTATGTATTGTAAGTATGTATATATGAATGTAGATAGATAAATATAGGGGATATTCATACCACACATTGTAGACAAGCAATATATCTATTGATATATATATTTTAAATAGGAAATAGGTCTTTTTAAGTTGTTTAATTTAGTTGAAAGTCCTATGGATGTAATGTTTTGTTTATTATCTCTGTGTATACTTAATTTTTTTGTGTGTTTTTTGATAAAAAAGATAAAAAGAAGGCCCGATCTCCCCGATCTCGGCAGCCAAATAGAGCCGGGCCTGGTTAGTACTTGGTAGGAAGACCGCCTGGGAATACCAGGTGCTGTAAGTTTTTGCTTTTACGGGCAACAAGTGGTGTTACTGCCATTTATTCAAGAAATTGTTCTATATTTTCATCAAATTTTTTTTCATTGCTTTTTTTACTTTATTGGTTTGTCAACCATCGTGTTTTACTACTAGACCAGTACAGTTATAGTACTTTGTTTTGCCACATTTATCTTCTTTTAGCAATGTCATGCATGCTGCTTCTCCAGCGTTTTTAAGAGCTGTTGATGATGTCAAAGCGTTCGAACCCCTCGGGCCCCATCTCGCAGCCAAATAGAGCTGGCCTAGTTAATATTTGTAGAAGACCGCCTGGGAATACCAGGGCTGTAAGCATTTTTGTTGGGTTTAGGCAGACAAGTGTGTTACGTATTTATTCATAGAAATTGTTCTATATTTTCACAAATTTTGTTCTTTCATTGCTGTTTTTACTTATTGGTTTGTCAACCATCGTGTTTTTACTACCAGACCAGTACCGCTTTAGTATTTGCCACATTTATCTTCAGCAAGTGTCATGCATTCTGCTTCCAGCTTTAGGAGCGTTGATGATATCAATTGCAGCACGCCACACTGCTCGGCCCGATCCGCCCGATTCGGCAGCCAAATAGAGCCGGGCCTGGTTAGTACTTGGAAGACCGCCTGGGAATACCAGGTGCTGTAAGCATTTTTGTTGGGTTTACGGGCAGCACAAGCTGGTGTTATGCCTATTTATTCATAGAAATTGTTCTATATTTTCATCAAATTTTTTTCTTTCTTTTTTTTACTATTTTATTGGTTTGTCAACCATCGTTTTTTTACTACTAGACCAGCAGTTATAGTACTTGTACTTTGCCACATTTATCTTCTTTTTAGCAAGGTCATGCATGCTGCTTCTCCAGCGTTTTTAAGAGTTTGATGATGTCAAGAAGCTTGCCCACCGCCTCGGCCCATCTCGGCAGCCAAATAGAGCTGGCCTAGTTAATATTTTGGAAGACCGCCAATACCAGGTGCAAGCATTTTTGTTGGGTTTACGGGCACAAGCTGGTGTTACTTATTTATTCATAGAAATTGTTCTATATTTTCATCAAATTTTGTTCTTTCATTGTTTTTTACTTTATTGGTTTGTCAACCATCGTGTTTTACTACCAGACCAGTACCGCTTTAGTACTTTACATTTATCTTCTTTTTTAAAGTGTCATGCATTCCTTCTCCAGCGCTTTAGGAGCTGTTGATGATATCAATTGCAGCACGCCACACTGCCTCGGCCCCGACCGTCCGATCTCGCAGCCAAAGAGCCGCCTGGTTAGTACTTGTAGGAAGACCGCCTGGGAATACCAGGTGCAAGCATTTTTGCTTGGGTTTACGGGCAGCAAGCTGGTGTTACTGCCTATTTATTCATAGAAATTGTTCTATATTTTCATCAAATTTTGTTCTTTCATTGCTGCTTTTTACTTTATTGGTTTGTCAACCATCGTGTTCTTTACTACTAGACCAGTACCGCTTAGTACTTTGCCACATTTATCTTCTTTTAGCAAGTGTCATATTCTGCTTCTCCAGCGTTTTAGGAGCTGTGATGATATCAATTGCAGCACGCCACACTGCTCGGCCCCGATCTGTCCGATCTCGCAGCCAAAACCGGGCCTGGTTAGTACTTGTAGGAAGACCGCCTGGGAATACCAGGTGCTGAAGCATTTTTTTTGGTTTAGGGCAGCCAAGCTGGTGTTACTGCTATTTATTCATAGAAATTGTTCTATATTTTCATCAAATTTTTTTCTTTCATTGTTTTTTATTTTATTGGTTTGTCAACCATCGTGTTCACTACTAGACAGCAGTTATAGTATTTTGTACTTTGCCACATTTATCTTCTTTTAAAGGTCATGCATGCTGCTTCTCCAG
>JAHZUS010000095.1:27500-55380 GCA_020496755.1 Channa maculata | reverse complement strand
AACAGCAATGAAAGAACAAAATTGATGAAAATATAGAACAATTTCTATGAATAAATAGGCAGTAACACCAGCTTGTGCTGCCGTAAACCCAAGCAAAAAGCTTACAGCACCTGGTATTCCCAGGCGGTCTTCCTACCAAGTACTAACTAGGCCGGCTCTATTTGGCTGCCGAGATCGGGCGCTTCGAGAGCGGTGTGGCCGTAAGCTGCATTTGACATCATCAACAGCTCTTAAAAACGCTGGAGAAGCAGAATGCATGACACTTGCTAAGAAGAAGATAAATGTGGCAAAGTACAAAGTACTATAACTGTACTGGTCTGTTACGCCCCTTTCTAGGGGGTCAGGGTGCAACATACAAAGATAAATTAGGATCCCCAAACCAAAATCCAGGATCGAGATGTTCCAACAGAATGATATTTATTTTAAACTAAAGAAAGTGTCATACAAAACATGACACTACAACTCAGGGTCGAACCAAGGCCAACATAATAAACAAAATAAGCTATTTCCACAGAAAGTGCTAGCTAGCCTGATAGAAATAAACAAACCAAAAGACAGTCGCTAACCCTAACTCCCTAATGTAAAAACAATCAAAGAAAATGGCAGTTCACCCCTACAGATTTAATACTATTTACAAAATATACAATTTATAAACAAAACCACGGCACAAAACCTATTTCCCACAGAAAGTGCTAGCTAGCCTGATAGAAATAAACAAACCAAAAGACAGTCAACTAACCCTAACTCCTAATGTGAAAACAATCAAAAGAAAATGGCAGTTCACCCCTACAGATTTAATACTATTTACAAAATATACAATTTATAAACAAAACCACGGCACAAAACCTAACAATTCAAACATGCTAAATAAGGTTTGGAAACCAAGAACAGCAAACAGGTGCTGCTGCCAGAAAGAGCCTCGCTAGCTGTTGGGAACCGTACTTTTAAAACTCCAGGAAGTGTAGGATGGACCAATCAGCTTCCGGTACTGCCCCCCAATCCGGCCAATCAGGCAGGGCACCTATAAGAACAACAAAATAAAAACAACACATATGGCCAGGGCCGTAACATGGTCTACTAGTAATGAAGCACGATGTTTGACAAACCAAAAAAGAAGCAAAACAGCAATGAAAGACCAAAGATTGATGAAAATATAGAACAATTTCTATAAATAAGTAAGCAGTAACACCAGCTTGTGCTGCCCGTAAACCCAAGCAAAAAAGCTTACAGCACCTGGTATTCCCAGGCGGTCTTCCTACCAAGTACTAACCAGGCCCGGCTCTATTTGGCTTCCGAGATCGGACGAGATCGGGCGCCGAGCAGTGTGGCCGTAAGCTGCATTTGATATCATCAACAGCTCCTAAAAACGCTGGAGAAGCAGAATGCATGACACTTGCTAAGAAGAAGATAAATGTGGCAAAGTACTAAAACGGTACTGGTCTAGTAGTAAAGAAGCACGATGGTTGACAAACCAATAAAGTAGCAAAACAGCAATGAAAGAACAAAATTTGATGAAAATATAGAACAATTTCTATGAATAAATAGGCAGTAACACCAGCTTGTGCTGCCGTAAACCCAAGCAAAAAGGTTACAGCACCTGGTATTCCCAGGCGGTCTTCCTACCAAGTACTAACCAGGCCGGCTCTATTTGGCTGCCGAGATCGGGCGCTTCGAGAGCGGTGTGGCCGTAAGCTGCATTTGACATCATCAACAGCTCTTAAAAACGCTGGAGAAGCAGAATGCATGACACTTGCTAAGAAGAAGATAAATGTGGCAAAGTACTAAAATGGTACTGGTCTAGTAGTAAAGAAGCACGATGGTTGACAAACCAATAAAGTAGCAAAACAGCAATGAAAGAACACAATTTGATGAAAATATAGAACAATTTCTATGAATAAATAGGCAGTAACACCAGCTTGTGCTGCCCGTAAACCCAAGCAAAAAAGCTTACAGCACCTGGTATTCCCAGGCGGTCTTCCTACCAAGTACTAACCAGGCCCGGCTCTATTTGGCTGCCGAGATCGGACGAGATCGGGCGCTTCTTTTTCTCTTTTTATTATCAAAAATACTCTTTTACATTTTGGTGAAGACAAATACAAAGGTGCTTAAAATCAGAAAATAACATACATATTTTACATTTGTATATTCATTTCCCATTTCAAAACAGAACAAAATTATGAAAAAACATCTCAAATTATACACACATATTAAACACAAAAAGACCCAAACAGGAGTAAACCCTACCCATTTTATCCCAACCTACCATTAACCAAAATCCACCACCATCCGCCCTTCTCTATCTACACCACATAGATCATTCTTACTTCCCCACCTTCTTTCAAAACCATCCTTATCCGCTTCATAAAAGATTTTCAAATAGCATTTAACCAAATTCTTACACAGTGCCGTTCTACTTATTATTTTACCCCCAAAAAGTGCATGGTTTCTTGCAATATATAAAACATGACGCGCCACACTCAATACCAAATTCAACATATCCACGTTTATGCCTTTTCCGTTTTCTCAACCCCAAAACACCACACCCAGCTCCATTTCACTCCTTCCAACCCGATCACTTTACATTTCTCAGTTAGAACTGTCCTCACCCAATCTCTAAAAACCCGTGCTACCCTACAATGCAGCATAAGATGATCAAAGTCTTCATCCTCCCATTCACACACCGCACACGTTCTTGAATGTATATCACAATTAATTCGGTGGAGGACGACAGACACCAACACTCTTCTGTGCATCAACAGAAAATTTGTGTTAGCAATGGCTGGCGTCATCCAGTGCATGTATACATTTTCCCATATATCAGTAATAGAACGGGAGGGAAAAATCTGGCTCCACGCTGTGTTGGCTGCAGGTTGTTTGAATATATTCTTTAATAGGACTGAGTACCAGAATTTAGTAGGTAATTCTATCAGATTCCTGTTCTTTATATCACATGACAAGGTGAAAACAATTCCATCCCCTCCCCCCAGACCATCTTGTGTCCCCTGTAAAACTTCTCTCCATCTCTGTGGCCACCCCTGATGGAATTTTCTCCCTAATTCCCGGATAACTGACCTTGAGATTTTGTATCCTTTTCCTTTCGCTCTAAAAACACCTCATCCTCATCAAACACCCGTCTTGGTTTAAAAGATCTCTCACCTGTTGCACCGCTTTCCCAACACACCCGGTTCTTCAGGAGGCCTGCCCGACCCTGCAGGCAGGGATTTCCAAAGATGGGTTGGTTCAACACATCCCACTTATTAGTCACCATGCACTGCAGGTGAGGCAGGACATCAGCCGATGCCTCTGCCGCCTCCTGGAATAGCATGCACGCTCCGGGCACATGCCGCGCCAGCTCGACGCTGCACAGGTTGAAAATCCCACCCGTCCCCCTATTCCTTATGTCTAACCACATATAGTCCTGCCATATACCACATGCTGACTTGTCCAAAAGCTTCTTATATAGCTTAATTCTAAGTGATTTAATTTTTGTTTTTAAATCACACAGCTGTAACCCACCTTTTTTATATGGCCCAACCAGTGTATTATGTGCAATCTTCATCGCTCTTCCTTTCCACAGGAAGTCTTCTATGGCTCTGCTCAGGAGGACCAACAAATCGCCCGGCAGGTGACAGACTTGCATGGCGTAAACCAGCCTCGGTACTATTACAGAATTCACTATTATTACCTTCCCTCTCAAACCCAACCCTCTCATCTTCCACAGTCCGAGCCTAGATCTACACCACGCAATATGCTCCAACCAGGTTCTTCGAATGCTTGCCTCCATTTGAGGTCCCATGTAGACTCCCAGGAGTTTAAACTCCTCCTCTCCCATTTTGAACCCCTGCCCCTCACCACCTAGATCAGTCCCAGGGCCAAGAATTAGTTTAGATTTATTGTTATTGACTCGCGCCCCTGTGGCATGCTCATATGCAGTTAGGTGACCGAGCACCCGTTGCAAGCTGTTCCTATCTTTAACCATTATGTTAATATCATCTGCATATTGTGCAATTCTAAAGTCTGAGCCAGTCGGTGATTGTATTCCATTTATTTTTGTATCGCTTAAGATTAATTTCGCTAGGGGCTCGGCCACTATTGCATAAAGCATAGCCGACAGGGGGCACCCCTGCCTAACCGACCTCTCCAAAGGGAAGGGATCAGTCAGGAAGCCATTACATTTGACAACACTAGTAGCTCGGCCATACAACAGCTCCACCCATGCTCGAAAAGTTGGGCCGAACCCAAAAACCCCCAGACACTCAAAGAGGAACTCGTGACTCACCCTGTCAAACGCCTTCTCTAGGTCCACACTCAAGTAGATGCCACCTGTGGCCATTAGCTGTTGAAATGAGAATCTGGTTGACAGGATACAATCAGCAATATCCCTCCCCGGAATGCTATAAGTCTGGGTAGGCCCAACTATCGACCCAATCACTCTTTTGAGTCTGGACGCCAGCACCTTAGCCAGGATCTTGTAGTCAGTATTGAGCAAACTAATGGGCCTATAATTCCCAAGTCGGTCCTGGCTCCCTTATTCTTGTAAACCAGAGTGATCACGCCTCTCACGAAAGACTCCGCACATCTGTTCTCCGTTTGCATGGCAGAGAACAACCTACAGAGGACCGGAGATAGCAAATCCTTATAGGACTGATAGAACTCTGCCGAGAGGCCGTCCAGACCGGGCTTCTAGCTCTATGCATTTCAGCAATGGCTGCACTGATTTCCTCCGGTGGAGGTCGCCATCACACATAGCCGCGTCCTCAGGACCGAGAGAGCAGCCGACATTACCAAGTATTTTATCTCTTTGTGCTTTTCCTATATTTTGTTTACTGAAAAGATTAGAGTAAAAATCCTGTATAGTTTGTAATATATCTACTAAATCGGTGTGTGTATTGCCTTCAGAATCCTGTATTTCTGTTATGTATGTTTTGGTCTGCCTTCTCTTTCTAAGCCCAAAAGTATGCTGTACAGCGCTCTCCCTCCACTACATGTTGTATTTTGCTGCGGATCACTGCCCCTTTACATTTTTCCTCATCTAGGCGTGCTAGTTGCTCTCTCAGTCCAAGATAGCCATCCAGGGGATGGCCATGCCCAGCTTCAACAAGCTCAATTTCCCTTTTCAGACGGTGTCTCAACTCAGCCTCCTTAGCTCTTTCCCTTAGCCTTTTCTCTCTGCTCAGTGCAATGCAGCGCCTCTAATTTTAAACTTGGCGTGCTCCCACCACTCAATGATATCTACTACAAATTCACTTTCTTCACACAGAGCAGAGAGAAAAGACTTCATTTTATCTTTAAAAATGAATCCTCCAGGAGGCTGAGTTAAAACACCACACCCCTCCATTCCTCTGCATGCTACCCTCCCCAAGAGCCACATTCAGCGAGGCATGATCACTCCAAGTGCAGAAATTATATTCACACTTTTTTAACATAGGAATCAAGCCCGACGCCAGCAAACACAGGTCTATCCTAGACTGCTTTAGTTTGCCCAATACTACTTGCCTGCGCGAATACGCACGGGTGCCAGGGTTCAGAACTCTCCAAGCATCAATCAAATCACCCTCAGTCATCCACTGAAAAACAGCCGATCTACTAGTGTCTGTTTTGAAAACGTTGTTTGCACTCACATCCAGCCCAGTTAGAGCAACATTCCAGTCCCCCACCACTACCGAGCGATCGTCCGTCCACCTTTTACAGCGGCCAAAAAAAACCCTCCTTTCACCCTCACTGTTTGGGCCATATAGATTTAGAATTCTGTAGTTTCTATTGTGATATACAGTATCTAGAACCAACAGTCTCCCTTGGTTATCCTTAAAAACCTCTGTCACATTTTCAAAAACACCTGGCTTTACAAATACTGCTACACCTGCGGTTTTGTCAGCAGAGAGGGAATAAAACAAATCCCCTCTCCAAAAAGTATTTATTTTGTCTATTTTTTCCATAGTCCATCTACATTCCTGGACGCACAGGATGTCACAGTCCATGTCTTCACACAGTCTTTTAATTTTCCATACCTTTCCTAGGCCGTTTAGGTTTTGGGACTGGAGATGCATGAAAGGATCACACAAAAGGGGTCATCTATCTCTGGCCTGTTTCTTCCCTTTCCCTTTGCCCTCTGCCACACTTTCCCCGGACTTCTTTTGTCCTCTTTTCCTTATGTGCCTTACTTGCTGAAAGTCCATCTCTGCCTCTGATTCATCACCGTCAGCCTGAGGAGTCGATACAGCAATTTCTAGAGCAATACCTCTGGGGTCAGGTAATGGCTCACCTTGAATTGGAAGTCTAGACAGAGGAGCCTGAAGCATACCCCTCTCGCCCTCTTCAGGGTGACTGGCTACTTCTCCACTCCACTCCGCCAACACTAGATCCAGACTTGACCCAATCTCATTCACATTGTTTTCCTTTTTATTCTCTGAAAGGACCAGTTCACTGGCCTGAGTCTCCATTAACTCTCCTCCCCCCTCCTCATATTCACTTGCTCCTTCACTGTCAAGATCCAGTCCTACCTCCTCTGGAGGCCTTATTCCAGCATCCTCATTGGGGATCAGTCCCCTGTGCCCCTCTCCAGACTCTATTGCATTGTTTTGACACACACATTCCTCCTGTGGACTATGGCATGAGTCACATCTATGCTCCTGGGCATCACACTCCTCGCATAATGACCCTGTCTGTTACACTTAAAACAAGTGAAATCTGGGCAATCTCTGACGATATGCCCAGGCTGTAGACACATCCTGCATACCTTAACTTGATTATTATGCATTACCCTGAAATACTCTGGGCCAGTTGCTGTCATAAACTTTGCGGAGTAAGGCAGTGATTGCACAGTCTCATTGAACTTAACTTTTAGATATCTGGTGCCATCAGCCACATCAGTTCCTGGCCACAGTCTCCTTTTTATGGGGAGATTGCTGCTACTCCCAAACATCAAGCTTCTCTAGTATTTCTTCATCAGAAATATAAGCTGGTAAGTTTAAGAAGGAAACCACCAACTCATCTATTGCCAAAGACTTTACCATCACTACTGCTCTCCCACTTTTAGTCCATCCAACAGTCTCTTTTTCCCAGCTTCATTCTTCACAGTCACTTCAAATTTATTTGGTCCTGTCTCTCTCAGTGCCCCAATTCCGCCACACACCTCTCTTATGGCTCGTAATAGTTCCATAGTTTTTAGCCGCTCTTCCCTATTACTTCTGCCAAAACAGTCAACTCTTTCTCATACCTTGTTTCCTTTCTTGCTTCTCGTCTTCCGCTCATCTCTCCTTTTATTCTTGCCATCTCTTCATGTTGTTTTCCAGCAACTGCATTACCTCCAACAGCCGGCCATCTCTTCTGCCTTTCCCCAACAATCCACGCCTTCTCCGGCAGCCGTTCTGTGCTTTTGCTGGCGCATGGTCTCACAGTATCCCCTGCAGCCGTCCTCCTTCCCCCATCTTCCACATCACGGTGTTGTTCTCCAGTTTCCACCATCTTGCAGTTCTCTATCAGATTTCCTCTTATTCCTTTCATCTCTCTTGATTTTTCCAGTGAAGAAAAACTCCTCTCATTTCTCAAACAAAAACCAGGAAGTGCCGACATTGGCCGAGAAAAACAATGATAGAAAAAAATAAGGCATGGAAGCCAACTAAAGGCGCCCCCGTACGGACAGAAATCCGCCGGGGGGATAAAAAACAAAAAGCCAAAAACCAAAAACCACTATTTAGTATGGGGAAAAGAAGAGCAAGAAAAAAAGCACAAACCAAAAAATCAGCAGCTCTCACACAGGTCTGCTTCCTGCAGCACACTCTCAAAAAGAACACACCTCCTCCCCCAACCAACAGCAAACAGGTGCTGCTGCCAGAAAGAGCCTCGCTAGCTGTTGGGAACCGTACTTTTAAAACTCCAGGAAGTGTAGGATGGACCAATCAGCTTCCGGTACTGCCCCCCAATCCGGCCAATCAGGCAGGGCACCTATAAGAACAACAAAATAAAAACAACACATATGGCCAGGGCCGTAACATGGTCTACTAGTAATGAAGCACGATGTTTGACAAACCAAAAAAGGAGCAAAACAGCAATGAAAGACCAAAGATTGATGAAAATATAGAACAATTTCTATAAATAAGTAAGCAGTAACACCAGCTTGTGCTGCCCGTAAACCCAAGCAAAAAAGCTTACAGCACCTGGTATTCCCAGGCGGTCTTCCTACCAAGTACTAACCAGGCCCGGCTCTATTTGGCTGCCGAGATCGGACGAGATCGGGCGCTTCGAGAGCGGTGTGGCGGTAAGCTGCATTTGATATCATCAACAGCTCCTAAAAACGCTGGAGAAGCAGAATGCATGACACTTGCTAAGAAGAAGATAAATGTGGCACAGTACTAAAACGGTACTGGTCTAGTAGTAAAGAAGCACGATGGTTGACAAACCAATAAAGTAGCAAAACAGCAATGAAAGAACAAAATTTGATGAAAATATAGAACAATTTCTATGAATAAATAGGCAGTAACACCAGCTTGTGCTGCCCGTAAACCCAAGCAAAAAAGCTTACAGCACCTGGTATTCCCAGGCGGTCTTCCTACCAAGTACTAACCAGGCCCGGCTCTATTTGGCTGCCGAGATCGGACGAGATCGGGCGCTTCGAGAGCGGTGTGGCCGTAAGCTGCATTTGACATCATCAACAGCTCTTAAAAACGCTGGAGAAGCAGAATGCATGACACTTGCTAAGAAGAAGATAAATGTGGCAAAGTACAAAGTACTATAACTGTACTGGTCTAGTAGTAAAGAAGCACGATGGTTGACAAACCAATAAAGTAGCAAAACAGCAAAGAAAGAACAAAATTTGATGAAAATATAGAACAATTTCTATGAATAAATAGGCAGTAACACCAGCTTGTGCTGCCTGTAAACCCAAGCAAAAAAGCTTAGGCAGTAAGAGCGGTGTGGCCGTAAGCTGCATTTGACATCATCAACAGCTCTTAAAAACGCTGGAGAAGCAGAATGCATGACACTTGCTAAAAAGAAGATAAATGTGGCAAAGTACAAAGTACTATAACTGTACTGGTCTGTTACGCCCCTGTCTAGGGGGTCAGGGTGCAACATACAAAGATAAATTAGGATCCCCAAACCAAAATCCAGGATCGAGATGTTCCAACAGAATGATATTTATTTTAAACTAAAGAAAGTGTCATACAAAACATGACACTACAACTCAGGGTCGAACCAAGGCCAACATAATAAACAAAATAAGCTATTTCCCACAGAAAGTGCTAGCTAGCCTGATAGAAATAAACAAACCAAAAGACAGTCGCTAACCCTAACTCCCTAATGTGAAAACAATCAAAAGAAAATGGCAGTTCACCCCTACAGATTTAATACTATTTACAAAATATACAATTTATAAACAAAACCATGGCACAAAACCTAACAATTCAAAAATGCTAAATAAGGTTTGGAAACCAAGAACAGCAAACAGGTGCTGCTGCCAGAAAGAGCCTCGCTAGCTGTTGGGAACCGTACTTTTAAAACTCCAGGAAGTGTAGGATGGACCAATCAGCTTCCGGTACTGCCCCCCAATCCGGCCAATCAGGCAGGGCACCTATAAGAACAACAAAATAAAAACAACACATATGGCCAGGGCGTAACATGGTCTACTAGTAATGAAGCACGATGTTTGACAAACCAAAAAAGGAGCAAAACAGCAATGAAAGACCAAAGATTGATGAAAATATAGAACAATTTCTATAAATAAGTAAGCAGTAACACCAGCTTGTGCTGCCCGTAAACCCAAGCAAAAAAAGCTTACAGCACCTGGTATTCCCAGGCGGTCTTCCTACCAAGTACTAACCAGGCCCGGCTCTATTTGGCTGCCGAGATCGGACGAGATCGGGCGCGTCGAGCGGTGTGGCCGTAAGCTGCATTGATATCATCAACAGCTCCTAAAAACGCTGGAGAAGCAGAATGCATGACACTTGCTAAGAAGAAGATAAATGTGGCACAGTACTAAAACGGTACTGGTCTAGTAGTAAAGAAGCACGATGGTTGACAAACCAATAAAGTAGCAAAACAGCAATGAAAGAACAAAATTTGAGGAAAATATAGAACAATTTCTATGAATAAATAGGCAGTAACACCAGCTTGTGCTGCCCGTAAACCCAAGCAAAAAAGCTTACAGCACCTGGTATTCCCAGGCGGTCTTCCTACCAAGTACTAACCAGGCCCGGCTCTATTTGGCTGCCGAGATCGGACGAGATAGGGCGCTTCGAGAGCGGTGTGGCCGTAAGCTGCATTTGACATCATCAACAGCTCTTAAAAACGCTGGAGAAGCAGAATGCATGACACTTGCTAAGAAGAAGATAAATGTGGCAAAGTACAAAGTACTATAACTGTACTGGTCTAGTAGTAAAGAAGCACGATGGTTGACAAACCGATAAAGTAGCAAAACAGCAATGAAAGAACAAAGATTTATGAAAATATAGAACAATTTCTATGAATAAATAGGCAGTAACACCAGCTTGGGCTGCCCGTAAACAAAAGCAAAAAAGCTTACAGCACCTGGTATTCCCAGGCGGTCTTCCTACCAAGTACTAACCAGGCCCGGCTCTATTTGGCTGCCGAGATCGGACGAGATCGGGCGCTTCTTTTTATCTTTTATTATCAAAAATACATTCTACAAAAGAAATTAGGTATATACAGAGATAAGTCAACAAAACATTACATCCATAGTTCTTTCAACTAAATTAAACAACTTAAAGCAAGATCTATTTCTCTAATGTAAATACATATATTTATAAATATAGGGGATAACATTATAAACATGTCATATATCTATCCATCTATCTATATATATATATATATATAAATACCCATACATTTACACACATTCACCTCTTTATATATCTCCATATCTATATACATATACATACATATATACATACAAACATACATACAAATATACACACACACGCATACATTATACACACATACATTCATATACCGTACCCATATATATATACACCTACACATACATATACATATATACATATACATATATATATATATATATACACACAAATACATACCAATACATATACTCATATAAAAATAGGTCAATAAAAATCACCCAAAATCAAAGTGCAATCTACCCTCCCCATCTAACACACATAAATCATTTTTAACCCCCCATTTAATAAGAAACCCCTCATTATCAAGCGAAAACAGAATACTCAAATAATGTGACACCATATTTTGAAAAATCAACACCCTCCTCATCTTTTTCCCATCATACAATGCATAATTTCTGGCTATATACACAACATGACGAGCTACACTCAACAAAAAATTCACTAATCCCACATTTATTTTTGTATGTCCCTTCACTAACCCAAAACACCACACCCAATCCCATGCCTCACCTTCCAAACCAGTCACCTTACATTTATTTCTTAATAGACTTTTTACCCAATTCCTGAATTTTTGTGTGACCTCACAGTACAACAACAAGTGGTTAAAATCTTCATCTTCCACCCTACAGACTGGACAAGTTCTCGCATACATGCTCTTACTAATCTGGTGGAGGACGACAGAAACCAGCACCCTTCTGTGACGCAGCAGGAAGTTTGAGTTTGCTATTGCAGGGGGAAGCCATTTATCATGCATATTAGTCCATATTGAAGAAGTGGGTCGGGTAGGGAACACATGAGACCATGAGGAGTTTGCTGTGGGCTGTTTGAATATTTTGTCAATTAGAACCTTGTACCAAAATTTTGACTGTAAGTCTTTAAATTCCCTATTTTTGCAATCACCGGAGAGTGAAAAATCAATTCTGCCATCCCCCACCAGCCCACCGTCTGCTTCCTGCAACTTCTCCCTCCATTCCAGTGTCATTCTCTGACCAATATCTGTACAGAATTGTAACACCTTGGTCCATCTGATGTTCACACCTTTCCTTCTTACTTTCTTAAGGACTTCCAGAGGGTTTAAGGCCCCTGTCTGGTCCAGAACATCCCCAATTTGGTGAAACACCCCATTTAAGGCACCCCGACCAACCAGCAATCTCTCCCGGCCACCGAGACGCGGGTTCCCAAAGATTGGCTGTTTAAGTACATCTTCTTTCGAAAACATTTTGCACTCTAGATGAGGCAAGACCTGAACCCACGCCTCAGCGGCCTCCTGGAAAAGTGGGTCCGCATCTGCCACAGGCCGTGCCAGCGCACTGCTGCATAAGTTATACTCCCCACACTCACCCCTCCTCCTTATCTCTGCGCCCAAATAGTCCTTCCAAATATAATCAGTTTTATCACATAGCCATTTTTTAAAAAGTTTTAGTCTTAAAGATACTAATTTAGTTTTCAAATCGCAGAGATTCAAACCCCCTTTTTCGTATGGCCCAACTAGTGTCTTGTGCGCAATAGTAAAGGCCTTGCCTTTCCACAAGAAACCACTGATAGCGCTGCACAGTCCGGACAGTACATCGCCCGGCAGGTGACAGACCTGCATGGCATAGACCAGCCCCGGCACTATTATAGAGTTTAAAATGACCACTCTTCCCTTCAGCCCAAGACCTCTCATCTTCCACAGTCCCAGCCTGGACCTACACCACGCAAGCCTCTCCTCCCAGGTTTTGCGGACGCTGACCAGCGGCTGAGGACAAATATATATTCCAAGCAGCTTGACCTCAGTCTCACCCCTTTTAAAATTCAGACCCACATCCCCTAGAGCAGACCCGGGCCCACAAATAAGGCTGGATTTCTCCCTATTCACTCGGGCTCCCGCCGCCTGCTCATATGCTTCAAGGTGCTTTAGCACCTGTTGCAAACTCTCACCATCTTTAACCATAATGCTTATATCATCGGCATACTGAGCTATTCTGAACTCATTGCCTTTGGGAGATGTTATCCCCTTGATAAGCGGATCGGTTAAGATGCATTGTGCAAGAGGCTCTGCTACAATTGCATATAGCATGGCAGACAGCGGACATCCCTGCCTCACTGATCTCTCTAGGGGGAAAGGATCTGTTAAGAGGCCGTTACATTTCACGACACTAGTAGCCCGGCTGTACAACAACTTCACCCATTCTCGAAAAATTGGGCCGAACCCAAAAACCCCCAGACATCCAAAGAGAAACTCATGACTGACCCTGTCAAATGCCTTCTCCAAATCAACACTGAGGTATATGCCCCCTGTCATCATTAGATTTTCGAAAGACAACTTTGTTGACAGGATGCAGTCAGCAATATCCCTCCCCGGAATACTGTAAGTCTGGGTAGGCCCAATTATCGAGCCGATCACTCCTTTGAGCCTAAAACCCAGTACCTTAGTCAGGATCTTATAGTCAGTGTTGAGCAGGCTAATTGGTCTATAGTTCGCTAGGTCAGATTTTTCCCCTTTATTTTTATACACAAGAGTGATCACTCCCCTCAGGAAGGACTCTGCACACCTGCCCTCCTCCTGTATGGCAAAAAACAGCCTGCAGAGGACAGGGGCCAGCAGGTGACTGAAATGCTGGTAGAATTCAGCTGAGAGACCGTCCGAACCTGGGCTCCTTGATGTATTCAGGGCTAAGATTGCCTCTTTCACTTCTTCTAACTGGATGTTTTCATCACATAAAGCCGCATCCTCGTGACTGAGGGAGCAGCTAATTTTCCCAAGTACTTGATTTAACTTTATCTGTGAAATCTCTTGCCTACTAAATAAACTGGAATAAAAATCTTGCACGGTTTGTAAAATATCCACTGAATCAGTATGTGTGTTACCCTCCGAGTCCTTTATTTCAGAAATATATGTTTTGGACTGTTTCCTCTTTTCCAGACCCAGAAAAAATGCAGTACAGCGCTCACCTTTCAACATATGCTGCGCTTTGCTGCGGATCATTGCACCCCTGCATTTTCTCTCATCCAACTGTCTCAACTGCTCCCTCAGCACGAGATACGTCTCCAACGGATGTCCACACCCAGCCTCAACCAACTCAAGCTCCTTTTCAGGCGGTCCCTCAGCTCATCCTCCCTCCTTTCTCTCTTTGTCTTTTCTCTCTGCTCAATGCGATGCAGCGCTTCTTGATTTTTAACTTAGTGCGCTCCCACCACTCAATGATGTCAACCACAAACTCACTTTGATCACATAAAGCAGAGAGAAAAGACTCCATTTTTGCTCTAAAAAAACCATCCTCTAAGAGGCTTGAATTAAAGCACCACAAGCCCCCATTCCTCCGCACCCTGCCCTCCCCCAGATCCACTCTCAGAGAGGCATGATCACTCCAAGTGCAAAACTCATATTTGCAGTTATTTAAAACCGGAACCAAACCCGACGCTAGCAAGCACAAATCTATTCTAGATTGTTTCAGCCTGCCCAACACAACTTGCCTGCGCGAATACGCACGGGTACCGGGGTTCAGTACTCTCCATGCATCCATCAAATCACACTCTTCCATCCATTCAAACACAGCCGACCTGCTAGTGTCATTCTTAAATTTATTGTTGGCACCCACATCTATCCTAGCCAGCGTCACATTCCAGTCCCCTATCACCACCGAGCGATCATCTGTCCATCTTTTACAGCGCCTGAAAAAAACCCTCCTCTCTCCTTCACTATTTGGCCCATATAAGTTCACAATTCTATATCTCTTACTTTGTTCAATTACATCGATCACCAGTAGCCTTCCCTGATCATCCTTAGCAATTTGCACGACACTCTCAAACAGTCCAGGCTTTACAAAGATTGCTACCCCTGCAGTTTTGTCTGGGGATAGAGAATAAAAAAGATCCCCTCTCCAAAAGCACTTTATGCTTTTTATTGTCTCAGAGGTCCACCTGCATTCCTGGACGCACAGGATGTCACACAGCATTTTCCTGCAAAGCTGTTCAATTCTCTCAATGCTTTTAAGACCATTCAAATTTTGAGAGAAAAGCAGCATTCCCAGCAAAAAACTAGAATCGGCCCTGTCATTTTTTGGCACATTTCTTACCCTTATTTCTATACCCTCCCTCAGTTCCACTTAGCTTACCCTGCTGTACCCTCTTCCTAACCTGTTTTACCCATTGGACATCCATCTCTAAATCTGAGTCCACGCTAGTAGCCTGGGGAGCCAGCGGGGCTACGTCAGAAGTGGGTATTCGAGTGGTGGATTCTACTTCATTTTGCGAGTGAGGCTCATTCGGCTCAGGCCGGGGTGAGTCTAGCCAGCCCCCTTCAGGGCGACTCGCCGCATCCCCGCTCCAGTCCGCCAGCACATGATCCAAACTGGATCCTAGCTCATCGACCCCCTCATTTCTTATGCCCTCTCGCACCAACAAGTCAGCACTCTGTGACACCACCTCATCTCCAAGCTCATTCTCACTCTCTGTCTCGCTACCCACGGCTGGCTCCTCTGCAGGCCTGACATTACTCCTCTCATCATCAGAGATGGAGTCCCGGTTTACCACCCCTTCCCCTTCACCTGCATTACGGCAATTACATTGCTCCGCTGGGGCATGGCACGCAACACACCTGTGCGCCCAGGCATCACACTCACGTGCATAATGACCCTGTTTATTGCACTTAAAGCATGTAAAATCAGGGCAATCTCTAACTATATGTCCAGGCTGCAAACACATCCTACACACTTTAACCTGATTATTATGGATAACCCTAAAGTATTCTGGCCCTGTGGCCGTCATAAATTTAGAGGAATATGGCAATGATTGTACAGTTTCATTAAATTTAACTTTAACATATCTTGTTCCATCCGCCACATCAGTCCCAGGCCACAACCGTCTTTTAATCGGCGAGATTGCTCTCACCCCCCACACATCCAGTTTTTCCAAAATGTCCTCATCCGCAATATAGGCCGGCAGATTCAAAAATGACACCACCAATTCATCGATAGTTAACGTTTTAACCATCACCACAGCTCTACCCACTTTAAATCCGTCTAAGAGTCTTTTTTTTCCCGCCTCGCTCTTAACCGTCACCTCGTATTTATTCGGCCCCGTCTCCCGCAATGCAACGATGCCTCCACACACATCACGCATTGCTCTCAGCAGTTCCATTGTCTTCACTCTCTCTTCTCCCACCACCTCAGCCAATACAGTCAAATCCCTATCGTACCGCATTTCTTTCCGTGTCTCTGTCACTCCACCCGGCACCGAACGCGTGCTTACCCGCTCTCCCTGTTGTCTCTCATCCGCCGCCACACAGTCATTCTCCATTCTCCGTCCAGGCCGCTCCTTTGCAATCTCCATTCTTTTCTCAATCTGCTTGACACCTTTATTCAGCGACTTCCTCGTCTCCTCCGCCAGCTCCAGCTCGTTCCCTCTCAATGTGCTTTCCCCACAGACGCCACTTTTCTCCGTTTCCATTCTTCTCCTTCCGCTCTTTCCAGCCACTGTAAACCAGGCTTCTTCTTCTCGCATGTCTCTGCCGTTCTCCATTACGAGCAGTCTATCAGAACACGCTCGAAAAAAAGAAAACCCAAAAAAGTTCAAAAACTAGAAAACCACAAAAAATAAAGGCGCCCCCGAACGGAGAAACTCCGCCGGGGGGTTTCATAAAGATATTGAGAACAAACTCAAACTCACTATACTGGATAGGCAAAACACTAATATGAAAACGAAAAATGCGCGACAAACGCGAAGCAGCTCACATGCGTGTCTCTACCTGAAGCACACTGATTCGGAAAGACCACTCCCCTTTCCTCCTCCAATCGGGCGCCGAGAGCGGTGTGGCCGTAAGCTGCATTTGACATCATCAACAGCTCTTAAAACGCTGGAGAAGCAGAATGCATGACACTTGCTAAGAAGAAGATAAATGTGGCAAAGTACAAAGTACTATAACTGTACTGGTCTGTTACGCCCCTGTCTAGGGGTCAGGTGCAACATACAAAGATAAATTAGGATCCCCAAACCAAAATCCAGGATCGAGATGTTCCAACAGAATGATATTTATTTTAAACTAAAGAAAGTGTCATACAAAACATGACACTACAACTCAGGGTCGAACCAAGGCCAACATAATAAACAAAATAAGCTATTTCCCACAGAAAGTGCTAGCTAGCCTGATAGAAATAAACAAACCAAAAGACAGTCGCTAACCTAACTCCCTAATGTGAAAACAATCAAAAGAAAATGGCAGTTCACCCCTACAGATTTAATACTATTTACAAAATATACAATTTATAAACAAAACCACAGCACAAAACCTAACAATTCAAAAATGCTAAATAAGGTTTGGAAACCAAGAACAGCAAACAGGTGCTGCTGCCAGAAAGAGCCTCGCTAGCTGTTGGGAACCATACTTTTAAAACTCCAGGAAGTGTAGGATGGACCAATCAGCTTCCGGTACTGCCCCCCAATCCGGCCAATCAGGCAGGGCACCTATAAGAACAACAAAATAAAAACAACACATATGGCCAGGGCCGTAACATGGTCTACTAGTAATGAAGCACGATGTTTGACAAACCAAAAAAGGAGCAAAACAGCAATGAAAGACCAAAGATTGATGAAAATATAGAACAATTTCTATAAATAAGTAAGCAGTAACACCAGCTTGTGCTGCCCTTAAACCCAAGCAAAAAAGCTTACAGCACCTGGTATTCCCAGGCGGTCTTCCTACCAAGTACTAACCAGGCCCGGCTCTATTTGGCTGCCGAGATCGGACGAGATCGGGCGCTTCGAGAGCGGTGTGGCCGTAAGCTGCATTTGATATCATCAACAGCTCCTAAAAACGCTGGAGAAGCAGAATGCATGACACTTGCTAAGAAGAAGATAAATGTGGCACAGTACTAAAACGGTACTGGTCTAGTAGTAAAGAAGCACGATGGTTGACAAACCAATAAAGTAGCAAAACAGCAATGAAAGAACAAAATTTGATGAAAATATAGAACAATTTCTATGAATAAATAGGCAGTAACACCAGCTTGTGCTGCCTGTAAACCCAAGCAAAAAAGCTTAGGCAGTAAGAGCGGTGTGGCCGTAAGCTGCATTTGACATCATCAACAGCTCTTAAAAACGCTGGAGAAGCAGAATGCATGACACTTGCTAAGAAGAAGATGAATGTGGCAAAGTACAAAGTACTATAACTGTACTGGTCTAGTAGTAAAGAAGCACGATGGTTGACAAACCAATAAAGTAGCAAAACAGCAAAGAAAGAACAAAATTTGATGAAAATATAGAACAATTTCTATGAATAAATAGGCAGTAACACCAGCTTGTGCTGCCTGTAAACCCAAGCAAAAAAGCTTAGGCAGTAAGAGCGGTGTGGCCGTAAGCTGCATTTGACATCATCAACAGCTCTTAAAAACGCTGGAGAAGCAGAATGCATGACACTTGCTAAAAGAAGATAAATGTGGCAAAGTACAAAGTACTATAACTGTACTGGTCTGTTACGCCCCTGTCTAGGGGGTCAGGGTGCAACATACAAAGATAAATTAGGATCCCCAAACCAAAATCCAGGATCGAGATGTTCCAACAGAATGATATTTATTTTAAACTAAAGAAAGTGTCATACAAAACATGACACTACAACTCAGGGTCGAACCAAGGCCAACATAATAAACAAAATAAGCTATTTCCACAGAAAGTGCTAGCTAGCCTGATAGAAATAAACAAACCAAAAGACAGTCGCTAACCCTAACTCCTAATGTGAAAACAATCAAAAGAAAATGGCAGTTCACCCCTACAGATTTAATACTATTTACAAAATATACAATTTATAAACAAAACCATGGCACAAAACCTAACAATTCAAAAATGCTAAATAAGGTTTGGAAACCAAGAACAGCAAACAGGTGCTGCTGCCAGAAAGAGCCTCGCTAGCTGTTGGGAACCGTACTTTTAAAACTCCAGGAAGTGTAGGATGGACCAATCAGCTTCCGTACTGCCCCAATCCGGCCAATCAGGCAGGGCACCTATAAGAACAACAAAATAAAAACAACACATATGGCCAGGGCCGTAACATGGTCTACTAGTAATGAAGCACGATGTTTGACAAACCAAAAAAGGAGCAAAACAGCAATGAAAGACCAAAGATTGATGAAAATATAGAACAATTTCTATAAATAAGTAAGCAGTAACACCAGCTTGTGCTGCCCGTAAACCCAAGCAAAAAAGCTTACAGCACCTGGTATTCCCAGGCGGTCTTCCTACCAAGTACTAACCAGGCCCGGCTCTATTTGGCTGCCGAGATCGGACGAGATCGGGCGCTTCGAGAGCGGTGTGGCCGTAAGCTGCATTTGATATCATCAACAGCTCCTAAAAACGCTGGAGAAGCAGAATGCATGACACTTGCTAAGAAGAAGATAAATGTGGCAAAGTACTAAAACGGTACTGGTCTAGTAGTAAAGAAGCACGATGGTTGACAAACCAAAAAAGGAGCAAAACAGCAATGAAAGACCAAAGATTGATGAAAATATAGAACAATTTCTATAAATAAGTAAGCAGTAACACCAGCTTGTGCTGCCCGTAAACCCAAGCAAAAAAGCTTACAGCACCTGGTATTCCCAGGCGGTCTTCCTACCAAGTACTAACCAGGCCCGGCTCTATTTGGCTGCCGAGATCGGACGAGATCGGGCGCTTCGAGAGCGGTGTGGCCGTAAGCTGCATTTGATATCATCAACAGCTCCTAAAAACGCTGGAGAAGCAGAATGCATGACACTTGCTAAGAAGAAGATAAATGTGGCACAGTACTAAAACGGTACTGGTCTAGTAGTAAAGAAGCACGATGGTTGACAAACCAATAAAGTAGCAAAACAGCAATGAAAGAACAAAATTTGAGGAAAATATAGAACAATTTCTATGAATAAATAGGCAGTAACACCAGCTTGTGCTGCCCGTAAACCCAAGCAAAAAAGCTTACAGCACCTGGTATTCCCAGGCGGTCTTCCTACCAAGTACTAACCAGGCCCGGCTCTATTTGGCTGCCGAGATCGGACGAGATCGGGCGCTTCGAGAGCGGTGTGGCCGTAAGCTGCATTTGACATCATCAACAGCTCTTAAAACGCTGGAGAAGCAGAATGCATGACACTTGCTAAGAAGAAGATAAATGTGGCAAAGTACAAAGTACTATAACTGTACTGGTCTAGTAGTAAAGAAGCACGATGGTTGACAAACCGATAAAGTAGCAAAACAGCAATGAAAGAACAAAGATTGATGAAAATATAGAACAATTTCTATGAATAAATAGGCAGTAACACCAGCTTGTGCTGCCCGTAAACAAAAGCAAAAAAGCTTACAGCACCTGGTATTCCCAGGCGGTCTTCCTACCAAGTACTAACCAGGCCCGGCTCTATTTGGCTGCCGAGATCGGACGAGATCGGGCGCTTCGAGAGCAGTGTTGCCGTAAGCTGCATTTGACATCATCAACAGCTCCTAAAAACGCTGGAGAAGCAGAATGCATGACACTTGCTAAGAAGAAGATAAATGTGGCACAGTACTAAAACGGTACTGGTCTAGTAGTAAAGAAGCACGATGGTTGACAAACCAATAAAGTAGCAAAACAGCAATGAAAGAACAAAATTTGATGAAAATATAGAACAATTTCTATGAATAAATAGGCAGTAACACCAGCTTGTGCTGCCCGTAAACCCAAGCAAAAAAGCTTACAGCACCTGGTATTCCCAGGCGGTCTTCCTACCAAGTACTAACCAGGCCCGGCTCTATTTGGCTGCCGAGATCGGACGAGATCGGGCGCTGAGCGGTGTGGCCGTAAGCTGCATTTGACATCATCAACAGCTCTTAAAACGCTGGAGAAGCAGAATGCATGACACTTGCTAAGAAGAAGATAAATGTGGCAAAGTACAAAGTACTATAACTGTACTGGTCTGTTACGCCCCTGTCTAGGGGGTCAGGTGCAACATACAAAGATAAATTAGGATCCCCAAACCAAAATCCAGGATCGAGATGTTCCAACAGAATGATATTTATTTTAAACTAAAGAAAGTGTCATACAAAACATGACACTACAACTCAGGGTCGAACCAAGGCCAACATAATAAACAAAATAAGCTATTTCCCACAGAAAGTGCTAGCTAGCCTGATAGAAATAAACAAACCAAAAGACAGTCGCTAACCCTAACTCCCTAATGTGAAAACAATCAAAAGAAAATGGCAGTTCACCCTACAGATTTAATACTATTTACAAAATATACAATTTATAAACAAAACCACGGCACAAAACCTAACAATTCAAAAATGCTAAATAAGGTTTGGAAACCAAGAACAGCAAACAGGTGCTGCTGCCAGAAAGAGCCTCGCTAGCTGTTGGGAACCGTACTTTTAAAACTCCAGGAAGTGTAGGATGGACCAATCAGCTTCCGGTACTGCCCCCAATCCGGCCAATCAGGCAGGGCACCTATAAGAACAACAAAATAAAAACAACACATATGGCCAGGGCCGTAACATGGTCTACTAGTAATGAAGCACGATGTTTGACAAACCAAAAAAGGAGCAAAACAGCAATGAAAGACCAAAGATTGATGAAAATATAGAACAATTTCTATGAATAAATAGGCAGTAACACCAGCTTGTGCTGCCCGTAAACCCAAGCAAAAAACACAGCACCTGGTATTCCCAGGCGGTCTTCCTACCAAGTACTAACCAGGCCCGGCTCTATTTGGCTTCCGAGATCGGACGAGATCGGGCGCTTCGAGAGCAGTGTGGCCGTAAGCTGCATTTGATATCATCAACAGCTCCTAAAAACGCTGGAGAAGCAGAATGCATGACACTTGCTAAGAAGAAGATAAATGTGGCAAAGTACTAAAACGGTACTGGTCTAGTAGTAAAGAAGCACGATGGTTGACAAACCAATAAAGTAGCAAAACAGCAATGAAAGAACAAAATTTGATGAAAATATAGAACAATTTCTATGAATAAATAGGCAGTAACACCAGCTTGTGCTGCCCGTAAACCCAAGCAAAAAAGCTTACAGCACCTGGTATTCCCAGGCGGTCTTCCTACCAAGTACTAACTAGGCCGGCTCTATTTGGCTGCCGAGATCGGGCGCTTCGAGAGCGGTGTGGCCGTAAGCTGCATTTGACATCATCAACAGCTCTTAAAAACGCTGGAGAAGCAGAATGCATGACACTTGCTAAGAAGAAGATAAATGTGGCAAAGTACTAAAATGGTACTGGTCTAGTAGTAAAGAAGCACGATGGTTGACAAACCAATAAAGTAGCAAAACAGCAATGAAAGAACACAATTTGATGAAAATATAGAACAATTTCTATGAATAAATAGGCAGTAACACCAGCTTGTGCTGCCCGTAAACCCAAGCAAAAAAGCTTACAGCACCTGGTATTCCCAGGCGGTCTTCCTACCAAGTACTAACCAGGCCCGGCTCTATTTGGCTGCCGAGATCGGACGAGATCGGGCGCTTCGAGAGCGGTGTGGCCGTAAGCTGCATTTGACATCATCAACAGCTCTTAAAAACGCTGGAGAAGCAGAATGCATGACACTTGCTAAGAAGAAGATAAATGTGGCAAAGTACAAAGTACTATAACTGTACTGGTCTGTTACGCCCCTTTCTAGGGGGTCAGGGTGCAACATACAAAGATAAATTAGGATCCCCAAACCAAAATCCAGGATCGAGATGTTCCAACAGAATGATATTTATTTTAAACTAAAGAAAGTGTCATACAAAACATGACACTACAACTCAGGGTCGAACCAAGGCCAACATAATAAACAAAATAAGCTATTTCCCACAGAAAGTGCTAGCTAGCCTGATAGAAATAAACAAACCAAAAGACAGTCGCTAACCCTAACTCCTAATGTGAAAACAATCAAAAGAAAATGGCAGTTCACCCTACAGATTTAATACTATTTACAAAATATACAATTTATAAACAAAACCACGGCACAAAACCTATTTCCCACAGAAAGTGCTAGCTAGCCTGATAGAAATAAACAAACCAAAAGACAGTCGCTAACCCTAACTCCTAATGTGAAAACAATCAAAAGAAAATGGCAGTTCACCCCTACAGATTTAATACTATTTACAAAATATACAATTTATAAACAAAACCACGGCACAAAACCTAACAATTCAAAAATGCTAAATAAGGTTTGGAAACCAAGAACAGCAAACAGGTGCTGCTGCCAGAAAGAGCCTCGCTAGCTGTTGGGAACCATACTTTTAAAACTCCAGGAAGTGTAGGATGGACCAATCAGCTTCGGTACTGCCCCAATCCGGCCAATCAGGCAGGGCACCTATAAGAACAACAAAATAAAAACAACACATATGGCCAGGGCCGTAACATGGTCTACTAGTAATGAAGCACGATGTTTGACAAACCAAAAAAGGAGCAAAACAGCAATGAAAGACCAAAGATTGATGAAAATATAGAACAATTTCTATAAATAAGTAGGGAGTAACACCAGCTTGTGCTGCCCGTAAACCCAAGCAAAAAAGCTTACAGCACCTGGTATTCCCAGGCGGTCTTCCTACCAAGTACTAACCAGGCCCGGCTCTATTTGGCTGCCAAGATCGGACGAGATCGGGCGCTTCGAGAGCAGTGTTGCCGTAAGCTGCATTTGATATCATCAACAGCTCCTAAAAACGCTGGAGAAGCAGAATGCATGACACTTGCTAAGAAGAAGATAAATGTGGCACAGTACTAAAACGGTACTGGTCTAGTAGTAAAGAAGCACGATGGTTGACAAACCAATAAAGTAGCAAAACAGCAATGAAAAAACAAAATTTGATGAAAATATAGAACAATTTCTATGAATAAATAGGCAGTAACACCAGCTTGTGCTGCCCGTAAACCCAAGCAAAAAGCTTACAGCACCTGGTATTCCCAGGCGGTCTTCCTACCAAGTACTAACCAGGCCCGGCTCTATTTGGCTGCCGAGATCGGACGAGATCGGGCGCTTCGAGAGCGGTGTGGCCGTAAGCTGCATTTGACATCATCAACAGCTCTTAAAAACGCTGGAGAAGCAGAATGCATGACACTTGCTAAGAAGAAGATAAATGTGGCAAAGTACAAAGTACTATAACTGTACTGGTCTGTTACGCCCCTGTCTAGGGGGTCAGGGTGCAACATACAAAGATAAATTAGGATCCCCAAACCAAAATCCAGGATCGAGATGTTCCAACAGAATGATATTTATTTTAAACTAAAGAAAGTGTCATACAAAACATGACACTACAACTCAGGGTCGAACCAAGGCCAACATAATAAACAAAATAAGCTATTTCCCACAGAAAGTGCTAGCTAGCCTGATAGAAATAAACAAACCAAAAGACAGTCGCTAACCCTAACTCCCTAATGTGAAAACAATCAAAAGAAAATGGCAGTTCACCCCTACAGATTTAATACTATTTACAAAATATACAATTTATAAACAAAACCACGGCACAAAACCTAACAATTCAAAAATGCTAAATAAGGTTTGGAAACCAAGAACAGCAAACAGGTGCTGCTGCCAGAAAGAGCCTCGCTAGCTGTTGGGAACCGTGCTTTTAAAACTCCAGGAAGTGTAGGATGGACCAATCAGCTTCGGTACTGCCCCCCAATCCGGCCAATCAGGCAGGGCACCTATAAGAACAACAAAATAAAAACAACACATATGGCCAGGGCCGTAACATGGTCTACTAGTAATGAAGCACGATGTTTGACAAACCAAAAAAGGAGCAAAACAGCAATGAAAGACCAAAGATTGATGAAAATATAGAACAATTTCTATAAATAAGTAAGCAGTAACACCAGCTTGTGCTGCCCGTAAACCCAAGCAAAAAGCTTACAGCACCTGGTATTCCCAGGCGGTCTTCCTACCAAGTACTAACCAGGCCCGGCTCTATTTGGCTTCCGAGATCGGACGAGATCGGGCGCCGAGAGCAGTGTGGCGTAAGCTGCATTTGATATCATCAACAGCTCCTAAAAACGCTGGAGAAGCAGAATGCATGACACTTGCTAAGAAGAAGATAAATGTGGCAAAGTACTAAAGCGGTACTGGTCTAGTAGTAAAGAAGCACGATGGTTGACAAACCAATAAAGTAGCAAAACAGCAATGAAAGAACAAAATTTGATGAAAATATAGAACAATTTCTATGAATAAATAGGCAGTAACACCAGCTTGTGCTGCCCGTAAACCCAAGCAAAAAAGCTTACAGCACCTGGTATTCCCAGGCGGTCTTCCTACCAAGTACTAACTAGGCCGGCTCTATTTGGCTGCCGAGATCGGGCGCCGAGAGCGGTGTGGCCGTAAGCTGCATTTGACATCATCAACAGCTCTTAAAAACGCTGGAGAAGCAGAATGCATGACACTTGCTAAGAAGAAGATAAATGTGGCAAAGTACTAAAATGGTACTGGTCTAGTAGTAAAGAAGCACGATGGTTGACAAACCAATATAGTAGCAGAACAGCAATGAAAGAACACAATTTGATGAAAATATAGAACAATTTCTATGAATAAATAGGCAGTAACACCAGCTTGTGCTGCCCGTAAACCCAAGCAAAAAAGCTTACAGCACCTGGTATTCCCAGGCGGTCTTCCTACCAAGTACTAACCAGGCCCGGCTCTATTTGGCTGCCGAGATCGGACGAGATCGGGCGCTTCGAGAGCGGTGTGGCCGTAAGCTGCATTTGACATCATCAACAGCTCTTAAAAACGCTGGAGAAGCAGAATGCATGACACTTGCTAAGAAGAAGATAAATGTGGCAAAGTACAAAGTACTATAACTGTACTGGTCTGTTACGCCCCTTTCTAGGGGGTCAGGGTGCAACATACAAAGATAAATTAGGATCCCCAAACCAAAATCCAGGATCAAGATGTTCCAACAGAATGATATTTATTTTAAACTAAAGAAAGTGTCATACAAAACATGACACTACAACTCAGGGTCGAACCAAGGCCAACATAATAAACAAAATAAGCTATTTCCACAGAAAGTGCTAGCTAGCCTGATAGAAATAAACAAACCAAAAGACAGTCGCTAACCCTAACTCCCTAATGTGAAAACAATCAAAAGAAAATGGCAGTTCACCCCTACAGATTTAATACTATTTACAAAATATACAATTTATAAACAAAACCACGGCACAAAACCTATTTCCCACAGAAAGTGCTAGCTAGCCTGATAGAAATAAACAAACCAAAAGACAGTCGCTAACCCTAACTCCCTAATGTGAAAACAATCAAAAGAAAATGGCAGTTCACCCCTACAGATTTAATACTATTTACAAAATATACAATTTATAAACAAAACCACGGCACAAAACCTAACAATTCAAAAATGCTAAATAAGGTTTGGAAACCAAGAACAGCAAACAGGTGCTGCTGCCAGAAAGAGCCTCGCTAGCTGTTGGGAACCATACTTTTAAAACTCCAGGAAGTGTAGGATGGACCAATCAGCTTCGGTACTGCCCCAATCCGGCCAATCAGGCAGGGCACCTATAAGAACAACAAAATAAAAACAACACATATGGCCAGGGCCAGTAACATGGTCTACTAGTAATGAAGCACGATGTTTGACAAACCAAAAAGGAGCAAAACAGCAATGAAAGACCAAAGATTGATGAAAATATAGAACAATTTCTATAAATAAGTAAGGAGTAACACCAGCTTGTGCTGCCCGTAAACCCAAGCAAAAAGCTTACAGCACCTGGTATTCCCAGGCGGTCTTCCTACCAAGTACTAACCAGGCCCGGCTCTATTTGGCTTCCAAGATCGGACGAGATCGGGCGCTCGAGAGCAGTGTGGCGTAAGCTGCATTTGATATCATCAACAGCTCCTAAAAACGCTGGAGAAGCAGAATGCATGACACTTGCTAAGAAGAAGATAAATGTGGCAAAGTACTAAAACGGTACTGGTCTAGTAGTAAAGAAGCACGATGGTTGACAAACCAATAAAGTAGCAAAACAGCAATGAAAGAACAAAATTTGATGAAAATATAGAACAATTTCTATGAATAAATAGGCAGTAACACCAGCTTGTGCTGCCCGTAAACCCAAGCAAAAAAGCTTACAGCACCTGGTATTCCCAGGCGGTCTTCCTACCAAGTACTAACTAGGCCGGCTCTATTTGGCTGCCGAGATCGGACGAGATCGGGCGCTTCGAGAGCAGTGTGGCCGTAAGCTGCATTTGACATCATCAACAGCTCTTAAAAACGCTGGAGAAGCAGAATGCATGACACTTGCTAAGAAGAAGATAAATGTGGCAAAGTACAAAGTACTATAACTGTACTGGTCTGTTACGCCCTTTCTAGGGGTCAGGGTGCAACATACAAAGATAAATTAGGATCCCCAATCCAAAATCCAGGATCGAGATGTTCCAACAGAATGATATTTATTTTAAACTAAAGAAAGTGTCATACAAAACATGACACTACAACTCAGGGTCGAACCAAGGCCAACATAATAAACAAAATAAGCTATTTCCCACAGAAAGTGCTAGCTAGCCTGATAGAAATAAACAAACCAAAAGACAGTCGCTAACCCTAACTCCCTAATGTAAAAACAATCAAAGAAAATGGCAGTTCACCCCTACAGATTTAATACTATTTACAAAATATACAATTTATAAACAAAACCACGGCACAAAACCTATTTCCCACAGAAAGTGCTAGCTAGCCTGATAGAAATAAACAAACCAAAGACAGTCGCTAACCCTAACTCCCTAATGTGAAAACAATCAAAAGAAAATGGCAGTTCACCCTACAGATTTAATACTATTTACAAAATATACAATTTATAAACAAAACCACGGCACAAAACCTAACAATTCAAAAATGCTAAATAAGGTTTGGAAACCAAGAACAGCAAACAGGTGCTGCTGCCAGAAAGAGCCTCGCTAGCTGTTGGGAACCGTGCTTTTAAAACTCCAGGAAGTGTAGGATGGACCAATCAGCTTCGGTACTGCCCCCAATCCGGCCAATCAGGCAGGGCACCTATAAGAACAACAAAATAAAAACAACACATATGGCCAGGGCCGTAACATGG
>JAHZUS010000095.1:0-22500 GCA_020496755.1 Channa maculata | reverse complement strand
TCCCTGGCACCCTAAATGACCTAATAGATCTTTGCACTCGTGTAGATTACCGTATCCGTGAACGTAGACCACAAGCCAGAGATTCTTTTTCCGCTCGCGTTCCTCTAGGCCCCCGTCTCCTCCTCTGACAATTTCTCTCCACCTCCTGGCCAGGGTTCCTCTGAACCCATGCAGATGGGAGGCACGTCTCCCTTCTGAAGAGAGAGAGAGACGTTTTCTGAACAATTTGTGTTTATATTGCGGGCGTTCTGGCCACAAGGTGGCATCATGCCCAGTAAAGGAAGGGCTCAGCAGGAACAGGGGCACCTACTGAGCCATACGCATTCTAACTTACCTTCGCCCCCGACCACCTTTACCCGTTACACTGCAGTTCGCGGGCGCTCAGTTTCCTCGCTGCCCTTATCGATTCCGGGGCAGACACGGAGTTTATGGATGAACACCTGGCCCGTCAGTTGGGTCTGGCTCTCATTCCCCACACGAGACCCATCACCATTCGAGCTTTAGACGGCCATCCCTAAACTCTAGTTCTCTGTACACAGGGCCCCTACAGTTAATCATTGAAAACCACTGTGAAAAGATCTCTTTTCAAATTATCCGCTCTCCCCAGCAGCCGCTCATCCTGGGGTCCACATGGTTATCTCGACACAATCCCCACATAGACTGGCTGACGGGCGGGTCATCTGTTGAGTACGTCTTGCTCCAGCTTGTGTCTTAGACAGGCCGTTCCCCGTTCGTTGCCCTGTGGTCACTCCCCACCATAGACCTCACTAAGATTCCCAAGGTCTATCATGACCTCAAGTCTGTTTTTGTAAGGAAAGAGCCACATCTCTTCCCCTCATCGCCCCTATGATTGCTCCATTGAGCTGCTCCCAGGTACCATGCCCCCACGCTGCCGCTTGTGTTCGCTCTGGGGCCAGAGCGCGAGCTATGGAAACTTATATTAATGAGTCGCTTGCCGCTGGTATCATTCGCCCCTCATCCTCTCCGGCGGGAGCGGTTTCTTCTTTGTGGGTAAGAAGGATGGGGGCTCCACCCTGTATAGATTATCGCGGTCTCAATCTGATTACTATTCGCAACCGCTACCCTCTCCCTCTTATGTCTTCTGTTTTGAAATGTTACAGGGGCCAAGGTGTTCACCAAACTAGACCTTAGGAACGCCTACCACCTGGTTCGCATCCGGGAGGGGGACGAGTGGAAGACGGCTTTTAACACCCGGCCGGTCATTTCGAGTACTTGGTCATGCCTTTCGGCCTGACCAACGCACCAGCGGTGTTTCAGTACCTGGTCTTATTTTCTCCACCTCTGAGACCGAGCACGTCACCCACGTCAGAAAGGTTCTGTCCCGCTTATACCAAAACAACCTGTTCGTTAAGGCCAAGAAGTGTGTTTTCCACGCGTCCTCCGTCTCCTTCCTGGGGTTCATTGTCTCTCCAGGTGGGATGGAGATGGACCCGGGAAGGTAGGTGCAGTGAGGGACTGGCCGTGCCTGAGTCACGCAAGCAACTGCAGCGTTTCTTAGGTTTTGCAAACTTTATAGACGGTTCATTAGAAATTATAGTTCTATTGCTGCCCTCTCCATAAACTCACCTCATGCAAGACTTCATTTTCCTGGTCTCCTTCCGCTAACCAGGCATTCACCCGTCTCAAAGCTGCATTCGTCTCCGCTCCCATACTCTCTCTCCCGGACCCCAGTAAGCCATTCATCGTGGAGGTAGACGCCTCGGATGTAGGGGTGGGGGCGGTCCTCTCCCAGCGGGTGGAGAGAGACTCCAAAGTTCACCCATGTGCCTTTTTCTCTCGCCGTCTCTCCCAGGCGGAACAAAATTATGATGTTGGAAACAGGGAGCTACTCGCAGTTAAACTGGCTCTGGAGGAGTGGAGGCATTGGCTGGAAGGGGCTGAACACCCCTTTGTGGTTCTCACTGATCATAAAAATCTAGAATACTTAAAGACAGCTAAAAGATTAAATCCCCGCCAGGCTCGCTGGGCTCTTTTTTTTAACCGCTTCCGTTTTACTTTAGCGTATGTCCCCGGTCACAAAAACACCAAGGCTGACGCCTTGTCCCGCACTTTTGGTCCACCCCAGTTCAGGAGCGCCCAGAATTCATTCTCCCAGCATCCGCTCGTCTAGCCCTTACTCGTCTGGAGATTGAGGAGAGAGTATCTCAAGCCCAGACCAACAATCCTTCTCCCTCCGCTTGCCCCGAGGGGTGCTTGTTTGTACCCAACCAGCTTCGCTCGGCGGTATTGGAGTGGAGTCACTCCTCCCGCTTATTTTGCCATCCTGGCATTTCTCGGACCCTGTTCGTTGTTAGGCGACGGTTCTGGTGGCCTTCCATGGCCAGGGATGTTAAGGAGTTTGTTTCAGCCTGTCCCGTCTGTGCACAGACTAAGACCAGCCGTCGTCCCCCATTCGGTTTGTTGCATCCCCTTCCTATTCCTAGGTGCCCTTGGTCCCACATCTCAGTTGATTTTGTTACGGTCTTCCCCGTCCCAGAGCAACACGGTTATTCTCACGGTCGTAGATAGGTTTTCCAAGATGGCCCATTTCATTCCCCCTTCCGCTCTTCCTACAGCTAAGGAGACCGCTGAAGTCCTCATTAGAGACATATTCAGGATACATGGGCTCCCCCGCGACGTTGTCTCCGACCGTGGTCCCCAGTTTATCTCTAAGTTCTGGAGGGAGTTTTTTAGGCTGCTTGATGTTACTATCAGTCTCTCTTCAGGTTTCCACCCACAATCTAATGGCCAGACCGAGAGACTGAATCAGGACCTGGAAACTGGACTCCGGGTCCTCTGCTTCCGGAGCCGTCCTCCTGGTCTCAGAGTTTGACCTGGGTTGAGTATGCGCACAATACATTACCATCTGCATCCACAGGGTTGACCCCCTTTCAGGTGGTTTTTGGCTACCTTCCTCCGCTTTTTGAAGTTCATGAACTAACTTCTTCTGTCCCCTCTGCACAGGCTTCCGTACGGCGCTGTCGGCTGGCCTGGAGGAGGGCTCGTGCCACTCTAGTCCAGACTTCTGACTCTTATAAGAGATCCGCCGACAGGCGCCGCAGCCGTGCACCACACTATTGGGTGGGCCAGCGAGTATGGCTCTCCGCGGCGGACATTCCTCCTCGCGTTGAGACCGGAAGCTGGCTCCCGCTTCATCGGTCCTTTCCCCATAGTTAAAGTCATCAACCCTGTGGCAGTTAGACTGAGCCTCCCAGGTCACTCAGAATACATCCCACTTTTCATGTGTCTCGTATTAAACCGGTTGTCTCCAGTGACCTAGTGCCCACCGCCTGCCCGGCTCGTTGGCGGCGCTCCAGCTTTCTCCGTTAATCGCCTTCTGAGGTCGCGCCGGCGGCGACGGGTCTCCAGTACCTGGTTGACTGGGAGGGTGCGGTCCTGAGGAACGCTCCTGGGAGCCCGCCCGATCCATTTTGGATCCTGCCTTAGTCTCTCGGTTTCATCGTGACCATCCCGGGCAGCCTGGTGGTCCGTCGTGAGACGATCCTTTGAAGGGGGCCCTGTCACGGCCGTGAGTCTTATTCTTGTTGCCTTGGTGATTGGTACTTCCTCACTCTGTTTCTTCTCCTCTCCTGCCGATCTGCAATTAGTCTCATGCCGCTCACCTGTTGCCTCCTTTATATACTCCGCTCACCTGTCACTCCCTGCCAGATCGTCTTTCAGTCTGCCTCAGTGAATAGTCTGTCTCTGATCCTGAAAATCTGCACCAAAGAGAATAAGGTCCTGTTCAAGTTTTTTTTTTTGTTCTTTTTCTCCAAGCGAGTTCTTTTGCTGATTTTCAATAACCTGTCTCTCTGTTGCTATTTTGTTTGCTCACTGCCAGTATTTAAGTTGCTACTTTGTTTGCTCGCTGCCAGTGTTTAAGTTGCTACTTTGTTTGCTCACTGCCAGCATTTAAGTTTCTACTTTGTAGCTTACTAACATCGTTGTAGAAGTTATTATTCTCTTGCTACTTTGTGTTGCTCTTTGCTTTATAGCATCTGTTTAGAGTTTTTTTATGTAGTACTTGTTATTGAATTACTGCTTATTCTCCTCCTACTTGGGGTTCTTTTGTTTTTTTGGAACAAGCGTTTTTGTGGTTACATTTTAGACAGGGTTTGAGTTTGAGTCCGCTCCCTGCTCTTTTTCTTTGCTACTTGTTTTCGGTTTATGTTGGTACTTTGCTGGGTCTGCCTGTTTTGCTCCCTGGTTGTTTTTATGCCAGCCGCTTTTAGTTTATCCCTTCCTCCTGTTCTGGTCTCCCGCCTACCTGGTCTCCGCCGCATTTCAAACCTCCACCCGCAGTAAGATATCTGGCTCTGTCAATATATTCCCCTTGCCATAGTTTGTCATTCACCTCTGTCTCCTTTTTCCCCTCAGAGTTTTCCTACCGTCTCCTGGCCATCCCCACCTTCCTCTCCGGTCCCGGAGTCGCTGTCGCAGCTTACCTTTAATAAACTGTTTACCTTCCGAGTCCTCTGTGATCTGCTCATTTCTGGGTCCAATTCCTAACCTCATTATAAGGCTTGATACATGAGGAGTTTGCTGTGGGCTGTTTGAATATTTTGTCAATTAGAACCTTGTACCAAAATTTTGACTGTAAATCTTTAAATTCCCTATTTTTGAGATCACAGGAGAGTGAAAAATCAATTCTGCCATCCCCCACCAGCTCATCGTCTGCTTCCTGCAACTTCTCCCTCCATTCCAGTGGCATTCTCTGACAGATATCTGTACAGAAATGTAACACCTTGGCCCTTCTGATATTCAAACCTGTTCTTCTTACTTTTTTAAGGACTTCCAGAGGGTTTAAGGCTCCTGTCTGGTCCAGAACATCCCCAATTTGGTGAAACACCCCATTTAAGGCACCCCGGCTAACCAGGAATCTCTCCCGGCCACCGAGACGCGGGTTACCAAAGATTGGTTGCTTAAGTACATCTACTTTCGAAAGCAAGATGCACTCTAGATGTGGCAAGACCTGAACCCACGCCTCAGCGGCCTCCTGAAAAAGTGGGTCTGCATCTGCCACAGGCCGTGCCAGCGCAACGCTGCATAAATTGTACTCCCCACACGCACCCCTCCTCCTTATCTCTGCGTCCAAATAGTCCTTCCAAATATAATCTGTCTTATCATATAGCCATTTTTTAAAAAGTTTCAGTCTTAAAGATATTAATTTGGTTTTCAAATCACAGAGATTCAAACCCCCTTTTGCGTATGGCCCAACTAGTGTCTTGTGAGCAATAGTGAAGGCCTTGCCTTTCCACAAGAAACCACTGATAGCGCTGCACAGTCCGGACAGTACATCGCCCGGCAGGTGACAGACCTGCATGGCATAGACCAGCCCGGCACTATTATGGAGTTTATAATGACCACTCTTCCCTTCAGCCCGAGACCTCTCATCTTCCACAGCCCAAGCCTGGATCTACACCACGCGAGCCTCTCCTCCCAGGTTTTGCGGACGCTGACCAGCGGCTGAGGACAAACATATATCCCAAGTAGCTTGACCTCAGTCTCACCCCTTTTAAAATTCAGACCCACATCCCCTAGAGCAGACCCGGGCCCACAAATAAGGCTGGATTTCCCCCTATTAACTCGTGCTCCCGCCGCCTGCTCATATGCTTCAAGGTGCTTTAGCACCTGTTGTAGACTCTCACCATCCTTAACCATAATACTTATATCATCCGCATACTGAGCTATTTTGAACTCATTACCTTTGGGAGATGTTATCCCCTTGATAAGCGGATCGGTTAAAATGGATTGTGCAAGAGGCTCTGCTACAATTGCATATAGCATAGCAGACAGCGGACATCCCTGCCTTACTGATCTCTCTAGGGGGAAAGGATCTGTTAAGAGGCCGTTACATTTCACGACACTAGTAGCTCGGCTGTACAACAACTTCACCCATTCTCGAAAAATTGGGCCGAACCCAAAAACCCCCAGACATCCAAAGAGAAACTCATGACTGACCCTGTCAAATGCCTTCTCCAAATCAACACTGAGGTATACGCCCCCTGTCATCATTAGATTTTCAAAAGACAACTTTGTGGACAGGATGCAGTCAGCAATATCCCTCCCAGGAATACTGTAAGTCTGGGTAGGCCCAACTATCGAGCCGATCACTCCTTTGAGCCTAAAACCCAGTACCTTAGTCAGGATCTTATAGTCGGTGTTGAGCAGGCTAATTGGTCTATAGTTTGCTAGGTCAGATTTTTCCCCTTTATTTTTATACACTAGAGTGATCACTCCCCTCAGGAAGGACTCTGCGCACCTGCCCTCCTCCTGTATGGCCAAAAACAGTCTGCAGAGGACAGGGGCAAGCAGGTAACTGAAATGCTGATAGAATTCAGCTGAGAGACCGTCCGAACCTGGGCTTCTTGATGTATTCAGGGCTAAGATTGCCTCTTTCACTTCTTCCAACTGGATGTTTTCATCACACAAAGCTGCATCCTCGTGACTGAGGGAGCAGCTAATTTTTCCAAGTACTTGGTTTAACTTTATCTGTGATATCTTTTGCCTACTAAACAAATTGGAATAGAAATCTTGCACGGTTTGTAAAATATCCACTGAATCAGTATGTGTGTTACCCTCTGAGTCCTTTATTTCAGAAATATATGTTTTGGTCTGTTTCCTCTTTTCCAAACCCAGAAAAAATGCAGTACAGCGCTCACCTTTCAACATATGCTGCGCTTTGCTGCAGATCATTGCACCCCTGCATTTTCTCTCATCCAGCTGTCTCAACTGCTCCCTCAGCACAAGATACCCCTCCAACGGATGTCCACACCCAGCCTCAACCAACTCAAGCTCCTTTTTCAGGCGGTCCCTCAGCTCATCCTCCTCTCTTTTCTCTCTTTGTCTTTTCTCTCTGCTCAATGCGATGCAGCGCTTCTTGATTTTTAACTTAGTGCGCTCCCACCACTCAATAATGTCAACAACAAACTCACTTTGATCACATAAAGCAGAGAGAAAAGACTTCATTTTTGCTCTAAAAAATTCATCCTCTAAGAGGCTTGAATTAAAGCACCACAAGCCCCCATTCCTCTGCACCCTGCCCTCCCCTAGAGCCACTCTCAGAGAGGCATGATCACTCCAAGTGCAAAACTCATATTTACAGTTATTTAAAACCGTAACCAAACCTGACGCTAGCAAGCACAAATCTATTCTAGATTGTTTCAGCCTGCCCAACACCACTTGCCTGCGCGAATACGCACGGGTACCGGGGTTCAATACTCTCCATGCATCCATCAAGTCACACTCTTCCATCCATTCAAACACAGCCGACCTACTAGTGTCATTCTTAAATTTATTGTTGACACCCACATCTATCCTAGCCAGCGTCACATTCCAGTCCCCTATCACCACCGAACGATCATCTGTCCATCTTTTACAGCGCCTGAAAAAAACCCTCCTCTCTCCTTCACTATTTGGCCCATATAAATTCACAATTCTATATCTCTGACTCTGTTCAATTACATCAATCACCAGTAGCCTTCCCTGATCATCCTTAGAAATTTGCATGACACTCTCAAACAATCCAGGCTTTACAAAGATTGCTACCCCTGCAGTTTTGTCTGGGGAGAGAGAATAAAAAAGATCCCCTCTCCAAAAGCACTTTATGCTTTTTATTGTCTCAGAGGTCCACCTGCATTCCTGGACGCACAGGATGTCACACAGCATTTCCCCGCAAAGCTGTTCAATTTTCTCAATGTTTTTAAGACCATTTAAATTTTGAGAGAGAAGCAGCATTCCCAGAAAAAAACCTAAAATCGGCCCTGTCATTTTTTGGCATATTTCTTACCTTTATTTCTATACCCTCCCTCAGTTCCACTTGGCTTACCCTGCTGTGCTCTCTTCCTGACCTGTTTTACCCATTGGACATCCATCTCTAAATCTGAGTCCACGCTACTAGCCTGGGGAGCCAGCAGGGCTACATCAGAAGTGGGTATTCGAGGGTTGGACTCTATTTCATTTTGAGAGTGAGGCTCATTCGGCTCAGGCCGGGGTGAGCCTAGCCAGCCCCTTCAGGGCGACTCGCGCATCCCGCTCCAGTCCGCCAGCACATGATCCATACTGGATCCTAGCTCATCGACCCCCTCATTTCTTATGCCCTCTTGCACCAACAAGTCAGCACTCTGTGTCACCACATCATCTCCAAGCTCATTCTCACTCTCTGTCTCGCTACCCAGGGCTGGCTCCTCAGCAGGCCTGACATTACTCCTCTCATCATCAGAGATGGAGTCCCGGTCTACCTCCCTTCCCTTCACCTGCATTATGGCAATTACATTGCTCCGCTGGGGCATGGCACATAACACACCTGTGCGCCCAGGCTTCACACTCACGTGCATAATGACCCTGTTTATTGCATTTAAAGCATGTGAAATCTGGGCAATCTCTTACTATATGCCCAGGCTGTAAACACATCCTACACACTTTAACCTGATTATTATGAATAACTCTGAAGTATTCTGGCCCTGTGGCCGTCATAAATTTTGAGGAATATGGTAATGACTGCACAGTTTCATTAAATTTAACTTTTACATATCTTGTTCCGTCCGCCACGTCAGTCCCAGGCCACAACCGTCTTTTAATAGGAGAGATTGCTCTCACTCCCCACACATCCAGTTTTTCTAAAATGTCCTCATCCGCAATATAGGCAGGCAAATTCAAAAATGACACCACCAATTCATCGATAACTAAAGTTTTCACCATCACCACTGCTCTACCCACTTTAAATCCATCTAAAAGTCTTTTCTTTCCAGCTTCGCTCTTGACCGTCACCTCATATTTATTCGGCCCCGTCTCACGCAATGCAACGATGCCTCCACACACATCACGTATTGCTCTCAGCAGCTCCATTGTCTTAACTTTCTCTTCTCCCACCACCTCAGCCAATACAGTCAAATCCCTATCATACCGCATTTCTTTCCGTGTCTCTGTCGCTCCACCCGGCTCCGATCGCGTGCTTACCCGTTCTCCCTGTTGTCTCTCATCTGCCGCCAAACAGTCATTCTCAATTCTCCGTCCAGGCCGCTCCTTTGCTATCTCCGTTCTTTTCTCCATCTGCCTTACTCCCTTATTCAGGGAAATTATCCGGCTGGGAACATGCCCAGCGCTCGACTTCCTCGTCTCCTCCGCCAGCTCCAGCTCATTCCCCCTCAATGCGCTTTCCCCATAGACGCCAATATTCTCCGTATCCATTCTTCTCCTTCCACTCTTTCCAGCCACTGTTAAACAGGCTTCTTCTTCTCGCATGCCTCTGCCCTTCTCCATTATGAGCAGTTTATCAGAAAGCGCGCGAAAAATAAAACCCAAAAAAGTTCAAAAACTAGAAAAACCACAAAAAATAAAGGCGCCCCCGAACGGAATCAATCCGCCGGGGGGTTTATAAAGCAATAAATGCAAACTCAAAATCACTACAATAGGTAGGCAAATAAATGACCACAAAAACGAAAAATGCACACCAAACGGGCGGCAGCTCACAAACACGTCTGTTCTTGCAGCACACTTTCTCCGAAAGACCATACCCCTGTCCTCCTCCAATCGGGCGCCGAGAGCAGTGTGGCGTAAGCTGCATTTGACATCATCAACAGCTCTTAAAAACGCTGGAGAAGCAGAATGCATGACACTTGCTAAGAAGAAGATAAATGTGGCAAAGTACAAAGTACTATAACTGTACTGGTCTGTTACGCCCCTTTCTAGGGGGTCAGGGTGCAACATACAAAGATAAATTAGGATCCCCAAACCAAAATCCAGGATCGAGATGTTCCAACAGAATGATATTTATTTTAAACTAAACAAAGTGTCATACAAAACATGACACTACAACTCAGGGTCGAACCAAGGCCAACATAATAAACAAAATAAGCTATTTCCCACAGAAAGTGCTAGCTAGCCTGATAGAAATAAACAAACCAAAAGACAGTCGCTAACCCTAACTCCCTAATGTGAAAACAATCAAAAGAAAATGGCAGTTCACCCCTACAGATTTAATACTATTTACAAAATATACAATCTATAAACAAAACCACGGCACAAAACCTAACAACTCAAAAATGCTAAATAAGGTTTGGAAACCAAGAACAGCAAACAGGTGCTGCTGCCAGAAAGAGCCTCGCTAGCTGTTGGGAACCGTACTTTTAAAACTCCAGGAAGTGTAGGATGGACCAATCAGCTTCGGTACTGCCCCCAATCCGGTCAATCAGGCAGGGCACCTATAAGAACAACAAAATAAAAACAACACATATGGCCAGGGCCGTAACATGGTCTACTAGTAATGAAGCACGATGTTTGACAAACCAAAAAAGGAGCAAAACAGCAATGAAAGACCAAAGATTGATGAAAATATAGAACAATTTCTATAAATAAGTAAGCAGTAACACCAGCTTGTGCTGCCCGTAAACCCAAGCAAAAAGCTTACAGCACCTGGTATTGCCAGGCGGTCTTCCTACCAAGTACTAACCAGGCCCGGCTCTATTTGGCTGCCGAGATCGGACGAGATCGGGCGCCGAGAGCGGTGTGGCCGTAAGCTGCATTTGATATCATCAACAGCTCCTAAAAGCGCTGGAGAAGCAGAATGCATGACACTTGCTAAGAAGAAGATAAATGTGGCAAATTACTAAAACAGTACTGGTCTAGTAGTAAAGAAGCACGATGGTTGACAAACCAATAAAGTAGCAAACCAGCAATGAAAGAACAAAATATGATGAAAATATACAACAATTTCTATGAATAAATAGGCAGTAACACCAGCTTGTGCTGCCCGTAAACCCAAGCAAAAAAGCTTACAGCACCTGGTATTCCCAGGCGGTCTTCCTACCAAGTACTAACCAGGCCCGGCTCTATTTGGCTGCCGAGATCGGACGAGATCGGGCGAGATCGGGCGCTTCGAGAGCGGTGTGGCCGTAAGCTGCATTTGACATCATCAACAGCTCTTAAAAACGCTGGAGAAGCAGAATGCATGACACTTGCTAAGAAGAAGATAAATGTGGCAAAGTACAAAGTACTATAACTGTACTGGTCTGTTACGCCCCTTTCTAGGGGGTCAGGGTGCAACATACAAAGATAAATTACCAAAATCCAGGATCGAGATGTTCCAACAGAATGATATTTATTTTAAACTAAAGAAAGTGTCATACAAAACATGACACTACAACTCAGGAGTCGAACCAAGGCCAACATAATAAACAAAATAAGCTATTTCCCACAGAAAGTGCTAGCTAGCCTGATAGAAATAAACAAACCAAAAGACAGTCGCTAACCCTAACTCCCTAATGTGAAAACAATCAAAAGAAAATGGCAGTTCACCCTTACAGATTTAATACTATTTACAAAATATACAATTTATAAACAAAACCACGGCACAAAACCTAACAATTCAAAAATGCTAAATAAGGTTTGGAAACCAAGAACAGCAAACAGGTGCTGCTGCCAGAAAGAGCCTCGCTAGCTGTTGGGAACCGTACTTTTAATACTCCAGGAAGTCTAGGATGGACCAATCAGCTTCGGTACTGCCCCAATCCGGCCAATCAGGCAGGGCACCTATAAGAACAACAAAATAAAAACAACACATATGGCCAGGGCCGTAACATGGTCTACTAGTAATGAAGCACGATGTTTGACAAACCAAAAAAGGAGCAAAACAGCAATGAAAGACCAAAGATTGATGAAAATATAGAACAATTTCTATAAATAAGTAAGCAGTAACACCAGCTTGTGCTGCCCGTAAACCCAAGCAAAAAAGCTTACAGCACCTGGTATTCCCAGGCGGTCTTCCTACCAAGTACTAACCAGGCCCGGCTCTATTTGGTTGCAGAGATCGGGCGCTTCGAGAGCGGTGTGGCCGTAAGCTGCATTTGACATCATCAACAGCTCTTAAAAACGCTGGAGAAGCAGAATGCATGACACTTGCTAAGAAGAAGATAAATGTGGCAAAGTACAAAGTACTATAACTGTACTGGTCTGTTACGCCTTTTCTAGGGGTCAGGGTGCAAAATACAAAGATAAATTAGGATCCCCAAACCAAAATCCAGGATCGAGATGTTCCAACAGAATGATATTTATTTTAAACTAAAGAAAGTGTCATACAAAACATGACACTACAACTCAGGGTCGAACCAAGGCCAACATAATAAACAAAATAAGCTATTTCCCACAGAAAGTGCTAGCTAGCCTGATAGAAATAAACAAACCAAAAGACAGTCGCTAACCCTAACTCCCTAATGTGAAAACAATCAAAAGAAAATGGCAGTTCACCCCTACAGATTTAATACTATTTACAAAATATACAATTTATAAACAAAACCACGGCACAAAACCTAACAATTCAAAAATGCTAAATAAGGTTTGGAAACCAAGAACAGCAAACAGGTGCTGCTGCCAGAAAGAGCCTCGCTAGCTGTTGGGAACCGTACTTTTAAAACTCCAGGAAGTGTAGGATGGACCAATCAGCTTCGGTACTGCCCCAATCCGCCAATCAGGCAGGGCACCTATAAGAACAACAAAATAAAAACAACACATATGGCCAGGGCCGAACATGGTCTACTAGTAATGAAGCACGATGTTTGACAAACCAAAAAAGGAGCAAAACAGCAATGAAAGACCAAAGATTGATGAAAATATAGAACAATTTCTATGAATAAATAGGCAGTAACACCAGCTTGAGCTGCCCGTAAACCCAAGCAAAAAAGCTTACAGCACCTGGTATTCCCAGGCGGCCTTCCTACCAAGTACTAAGCAGGCCCGGCTCTATTTGGCTTCCGAGATCGGACGAGATCGGGCGCCGAGAGCAGTTGGCCGTAAGCTGCATTTGATATCATCAACAGCTCCTAAAAACGCTGGACAAGCAGAATGCATGACACTTGCTAAGAAGAAGATAAATGTGGCAAAGTACTAAAGCGGTACTGGTCTAGTAGTAAAGAAGCACGATGGTTGACAAACCAATAAAGTAGAAAAACAGCAATGAAAGAACAAAATTTGATGAAAATATAGAACAATTTCTATGAATAAATAGGCAGTAACACCAGCTTGTGCTGCCCGTAAACCCAAGCAAAAAAGCTTACAGCACCTGGTATTCCCAGGCGGTCTTCCTACCAAGTACTAACTAGGCCGGCTCTATTTGGCTGCCGAGATCGGGCGCTTCGAGAGCGGTGTGGCCGTAAGCTGCATTTGACATCATCAACAGCTCTTAAAAACGCTGGAGAAGCAGAATGCATGACACTTGCTAAGAAGAAGATAAATGTGGCAAAGTACAAAGTACTATAACTGTACTGTTCTGTTACGCCCTTTCTAGGGGTCAGGGTGCAACATAAATTAGGATCCCCAAACCAAAATCCAGGATCGAGATGTTCCAACAGAATGATATTTATTTTAAACTAAAGAAAGTGTCATACAAAACATGACACTACAACTCAGGGTCGAACCAAGGCCAACATAATAAACAAAATAAGCTATTTCCCACAGAAAGTGCTAGCTAGCCTGATAGAAATAAACAAACCAAAAGACAGTCGCTAACCCTAACTCCCTAATGTGAAAACAATCAAAAGAAAATGGCAGTTCACCCCTACAGATTTAATACTATTTACAAAATATACAATTTATAAACAAAACCACGGCACAAAACCTAACAATTCAAAAATGCTAAATAAGGTTTGGAAACCAAGAACAGCAAACAGGTGCTGCTGCCAGAAAGAGCCTCGCTAGCTGTTGGGAACCGTGCTTTTAAAACTCCAGGAAGTGTAGGATGGACCAATCAGCTTCGGTACTGCCCCCCAATCCGGCCAATCAGGCAGGGCACCTATAAGAACAACAAAATAAAAACAACACATATGGCCAGGGCCGTAACATGGTCTACTAGTAATGAAGCACGATGTTTGACAAACCAAAAAAGGAGCAAAACAGCAATGAAAGACCAAAGATTGATGAAAATATAGAACAATTTCTATGAATAAATAGGCAGTAACACCAGCTTGAGCTGCCCGTAAACCCAAGCAAAAAGCTTACAGCACCTGGTATTCCCAGGCGGCCTTCCTACCAAGTACTAAGCAGGCCGGCTCTATTTGGCTTCGAGATCGGACGAGATCGGGCGCCGAGAGCAGTTGGCCGTAAGCTGCATTTGATATCATCAACAGCTCCTAAAAACGCTGGACAAGCAGAATGCATGACACTTGCTAAGAAGAAGATAAATGTGGCAAAGTACTAAAACGGTACTGGTCTAGTAGTAAAGAAGCACGATGGTTGACAAACCAATAAAGTAGAAAAACAGCAATGAAAGAACAAAATTTGATGAAAATATAGAACAATTTCTATGAATAAATAGGCAGTAACACCAGCTTGTGCTGCCCGTAAACCCAAGCAAAAAAAGCTTACAGCACCTGGTATTCCCAGGCGGTCTTCCTACCAAGTACTAACTAGGCCGGCTCTATTTGGCTGCCGAGATCAGGCGCTTCGAGAGCGGTGTGGCCGTAAGCTGCATTTGACATCATCAACAGCTCTTAAAAACGCTGGAGAAGCAGAATGCATGACACTTGCTAAGAAGAAGATAAATGTGGCAAAGTACAAAGTACTATAACTGTACTGGTCTGTTTCACCCCTTTCTAGGGGTCAGGTGCAACATACAAAGATAAATTAGGATCCCCAAACCAAAATCCAGGATCGAGATGTTCCAACAGAATGATATTTATTTTAAACTAAAGAAAGTGTCATACAAAACATGACACTACAACTCAGGGTCGAACCAAGGCCAACATAATAAACAAAATAAGCTATTTCCACAGAAAGTGCTAGCTAGCCTGATAGAAATAAACAAACCAAAAGACAGTCGCTAACCCTAACTCCCTAATGTGAAAACAATCAAAAGAAAATGGCAGTTCACCCCTACAGATTTAATACTATTTACAAAATATACAATTTATAAACAAAACCACGGCACAAAACCTAACAATTCAAAAATGCTAAATAAGGTTTGAAACCAATAACAGCAAACAGGTGCTGCTGCCAGAAAGAGCCTCGCTAGCTGTTGGGAACCGTGCTTTTAAAACTCCAGCAAGTGTAGGATGGACCAATCAGCTTCCGGTACCGCCCCAATCCGGCCAATCAAGCAGGGCACCTATAAGAACAACAAAATAAAAACAACACATATGGCCAGGGCCGTAACATGGTCTACTAGTAATGAAGCACGATGTTTGACAAACCAAAAAAGGAGCAAAACAGCAATGAAAGACCAAAGATTGATGAAAATATAGAACAATTTCTATAAATAAGTAAGCAGTAACACCAGCTTGTGCTGCCCGTAAACCCAAGCAAAAAGCTTACAGCACCTGGTATTCCCAGGCGGTCTTCCTACCAAGTACTAAACCAGGCCCGGCTCTATTTGGCTTCCGAGATCGGGCGCTTTGAGAGCGGTGTGGCCGTGAGCTGCATTTGACATCATCAACAGCTCTTAAAAACGCTGGAGAAGCAGAATGCATGACACTTGCTAAGACGAAGATAAATGTGGCAAAGTACTAAAGCGGTACTGGTCTAGTAGTAAAGAAGCACGATGGTTGACAAACCAATAAAGTAGCAAAACAGCAATGAAAGAACAAAATTTGATGAAAATATAGAACAATTTCTATGAATAAATAGGTAGTAACACCAGCTTGTGCTGCCCGTAAACCCAAGCAAAAAGCTTACAGCACCTGGTATTCCCAGGCGGTCTTCCTACAAGTACTAACCAGGCCCGGCTCTATTTGGCTGCCGAGATCGGACGAGATCGGCGCGATCGGGCGCCGAGAGCGGTGTGGCCGTAAGCTGCATTTGACATCATCAACAGCTCTTAAAAACGCTGGAGAAGCAGAATGCATAACACTTGCTAAGAAGAAGATAAATGTGGCAAAGTACAAAGTACTATAACTGTACTGGTCTGTTACGCCCTTTCTAGGGGTCAGGTGCAACATACAAAGATAAATTAGGATCCCCAAACCAAAATCCAGGATCGAGATGTTCCAACAGAATTATATTTATTTTAAACTAAAGAAAGTGTCATACAAAACATGACAGGGTCGAACCAAGGCCAACATAATAAATAAAGTAAGCTATTTCAACAGAAAGTGCTAGCTAGCCTGATAGAAATAAACAAACCAAAAGACAGTCGCTAACCTAACTCCCTAATGTGAAAACAATCAAAAGAAAATGGCAGTTCACCCTACAGATTTAATACTATTTACAAAATATACAATTTATAAACAAAACCACGGCACAAAACCTAACAATTCAAAAATGCTAAATAAGGTTTGGAAACCAAGAACAGCAAACAGGTGCTGCTGCCAGAAAGAGCCTCGCTAGCTGTTGGGAACCGTGCTTTTAAAACTCCAGGAAGTCTAGGATGGACCAATCAGCTTCCGGTACTGCCCCAATCCGGCCAATCAGGCAGGGCACCTATAAGAACAACAAAATAAAAACAACACATATGGCCAGGGCGTAACATGGTCTACTAGTAATGAAGCATGATGTTTGACAAACCAAAATAGGAGCAAAACAGCAATGAAAGACCAAAGATTGATGAAAATATAGAACAATTTCTATAAATAAGTAAGCAGTAACACCAGCTTGTGCTGCCCGTAAACCCAAGCAAAAAAGCTTACAGCACCTGGTATTCCCAGGCAGTCTTCCTACCAAGTAATAACCAGGCCCGGCTCTATTTGACTGCCGAGATCGGACGAGATCGGGCGCTCGAGAGCAGTGTGGCGTAAGCTGCATTTGATATCATCAACAGCTCCTAAAAACGCTGGAGAAGCAGAATGCATGACACTTGCTAAGAAGAAGATAAATGTGGCAAAGTACTAAAACGGTACTGGTCTAGTAGTAAAGAAGCACGATGGTTGACAAACCAATAAAGTAGCAAAACAGCAATGAAAGAACAAAATTTGATGAAAATATAGAACAATTTCTATGAATAAATAGGTAGTAACACCAGCTTGTGCTGCCCGTAAACCCAAGCAAAAAAGCTTACAGCACCTGGTATTCCCAGGCGGTCTTCCTACCAAGTACTAACTAGGCCGGCTGTATTTGGCTGCCGAGATCGGACGCTTCTTTTTTTTAATCTTTTTATTATCAAAAGATTCATACAAACAAAGTTATATACACTATATACAAAAGTGCCGTAAAAAACCTTTTCACTCTACAATTAATCAAACAAGACATACATTTGCTTTTTCTAATCCGTCATATATGCATCATACACAGTAATATCTCCCCTACCCAAAATCCAACACCAGAATTCTTTCCTTTTCCCCTTCTACTGTACAAAAATCATTATTTCTCCCCCATGATGTAACAAACCAATCCTTGTCATATGAAAACAAAATTTCCAAATAAAACTTAACCATGTGCTTAAAAACCACCACCTTTTTCACATATTTCCCATCATATAAAGCCAAATTCCGTGCATAAAACAAAACATGTCTAGCAAAACTTAGGAGGAAATTAATCAGTGTGTTATTACAGTGCTGTGATTTTCCCATTATCCCAAAGCACCAAATCCACTCCCACTCTTCCCCCTCTAACCCTTTCATTCTACACTTCTCCGACAGCAGGGTCCTGACAAAAGCTCTCAAAGACCCTCCAGCTGAGCAGTGCAGAAAGAAATGTTCAAAATCTTCATCCTCCACTTTGCACAATACACATGTTCTTGAATACAACTGCTTATTGATCTGATGGAGACTGACAGAAGTGAGCACCCTCCTGTGACGCAACTTATAGTTTGTATTTATTACTGATGGTGGAATCCACCTGCCATGTAAATTAGACCAGATTGTTGAGATTGGTCTCTGCGGAAAGAGACACAGCCACTTGGCTTCTGCAGTTGGTGTTTTGAAGATTTCAGATACTAGATATGAATACCAGAATTTTGTTGGAAGATCAGAAAGAGTTCTGCCCTTGGAATCACAGACAAGAGAGAACTCAATCCCGTCAGTCTCCATCAGATCCTGTGAAGTTTCCTGCAACATTTCCAACCAGCTACTCTGTATATTCTTACCCACTGTATTACAGAGACTAAGAACTCGTCTTTTCTTTATTATCAATTTTAGACTCCCTAATTTTTCATAGGTGGCCTGCGCATTAATGCTCCCACCTAGGTCAACAACATCGCTCACCTGTTTCAGTGTTTTGTGCACCAGACCCGTCCCCTCTCGGAGTATCGCCCGCCCTCCGAGGCGTGGATTGCCAAAAAGGGGTTGATTTAGCACGTCCATTTTTGTGCGTAATACGCATTCCAGCTGAGGCAATATCTTGACCCATGCCTCAGCGACTTCCTGAAATAGAGGGTCCGAGTCTGGCACAGGCCACCTGAAAGCAGAGCTGCACAAATTAAATATCCCACAACTCCCCCGTTTCATTATATTGTCAAACATGTAGTCCGCCCATATATTCTGTAGCTTGCTATTCAAAGCCTTTTTAATAAGTTTGACTCTTAAAGCAAGCACTTTCATCCTTAAATCACAAAGGTTTAACCCTCCTTTTTTAAGGGGCCCAATTAATGTTCTATGGGCTATCATATTGGCTCTTCCATTCCACAAAAAATAATCCACCATGCTGCAGAGGGAGACCATGACATCACACGGCACAGGGCAGACCTGCATAGCGTAGACAAGTTTTGGCACTACCAGCGAATTTATTATTATTACTTTGCCTTTTATACCGATGCGCCTTGTTTTCCACAACAAAAGCCTCGATCTACATGCAGCAAGCTGCCCTGCCCATGTCTTCTGTGTGCATGCCAGGGCATTAGGTCCCATATATACTCCCAATACCCTTAGTTCATCCCCAGCCCGCTGAAAGCCCCGGCCCATTTCCCCTAAATCAATTCCCGGGCCAGAAACCAAACATGATTTTGCCCTGTTCACCCTTGCCCCTGCAGCCAGCTCATACTCCTCAAGGTGCAACATGACTCTGCGAAGACTAGCTTTATCCTTCACCATTATATTGATGTCATCCGCATACTGAGCTAACCGAAACTCATTTCCCCTGGGGGTCTCAATGCCTCTTATTGAGGGATCTGCAAGAATAGACAGTGCGAGCGGCTCTGCAGCAATGGCATAGAGCATGGCTGACAGGGGGCACCCCTGTCTTATGGACCGCTCCAGGGGGACCGGATCAGTCAGCGAGCCGTTGCATTTCACCATACTAGCAGCTCTGCCATACAACAGCTCAATCCAGCCACTAAACACCCTCCCAAAACCAAACGCCCTCAGACACTGAAAGAGATACTCATGACCGACCCTATCGAAGGCCTTCTCAAGATCCACACCGAGGTAAACCCCACCCGTGGACATGAGATGTTCAAACGAGAATTTCGTCGATAGGATGCAGTCCGCTATATCCCTCCCAGGAATACTGTAGGTCTGGGTTGGTCCTATAATTGTCCCAATCACCCTCTTAAGCCTGGAGGCCAGCAGTTTTGCCAATATTTTATAGTCTGTGTTCAGTAGACTAATTGGTCTATAGTTGGCCAGGTCATCTCTAGCACCCTTGTTTTTAAAAACAAGTGTGATCACACCTCTCAAGAATGAGTCTGCGCACCTCTTCTCCTCCTGCATCACAGCAAAAAGCCTGCAAAGGATAGGGGCAAGCAGGTAGGAGAAACACTTATAAAACTCTGCAGAGAGACCATCTACACCAGGGCTTTTTGAAACCTTCAAGTCAGCAATTGCCTCTTGAACTTCACTCAGCTGTATGTCGCCATCACAGTGAGTCACATCCTCAGAGCCAAGAGAGCAGCTGATTGCCCCTATCACCCTATCCATGTATTTCCTATCCAGATCCTCCTTCCGAAATAAATTAGTATAAAAATCCTGTGCTGCCTGTAAAATATCCACCAAATCCGTGCATTTTGTTCCATCCACCCTTGTGATTTGTGCTATGTGTGACTGCATTTGTTTCTTCTTTTCTAATCCAAGGAAGAAGGCACTGCAGCGCTCCCCTTCCAGCAAAAAACAGGTTTTGCTCCGGATCATTGCACCTCTACACTTCCTCTCTTGAATGTGTTTCAGCTGCTCCCTCAGCTCCAGATACTCATCTAAAGCGTGGCCACTCCCAGCTTCAATCAAATCAATCTCCCGCTGCAGACGATCCCTCAGCACAGTCTCCTCTCTCCTCTCCTGCTCAGTGCAATGCAGCGCTTTTTAATCCGTAATTTTGTGCGCTCCCACCACTCTACTATATCAGTAATAAACTCACTTTCATCGACGAGAGCAGAGAGAAACACGGTCATCTTTGAACGAAAAGTTTCATTTTTAAGCAAACTGGAGTTGAAACACCACACTCCCCCATTCCTCTGCAGCCCCTCCGCCACAAGAGTCACTCTTACAGAGGCGTGATCACTCTCACTGCAAAAAATATATTTGCAGTCAATTAATTCAGTCACCAGGCCCGCTGCTAATAGACACAGGTCAATACGCGATTGTTTTAATGTACCCACCACAACTTGTCTGCGTGAAAAACCACGCGTGCCACCCTTCAACACCCTCCAAGCATCCGCCAAATCGCATTCATTTATCCAATCGTGTATAGCTGCCCTGCTAGTGTCTTCTTTAAATTTGTTAGCAGCCCCAACATCGATTTTGGATAAAGCCACATTCATATCCCCAATAATTATCGACCTATCAGTAGTCCACCCCCTGCAGCTCTGGAAGAAGCACTTTCTTTCTCCCTCTATATTAGGAGCATACACATTATGCAATCTATATACATGACCATTATATATCACATCTACAATTATTGCCCTACCCTTCTCATCTTTAAACACCTCTTTCACCTTTTCAAAGGACCCTTGCCTCAGAAAAATTGCCACCCCGGCTGTTCCATCCATTGCAGAAGCATGAAACAAGTCACCTCTCCAGAACCTTCTTAATTTTTCTACAATGTCCAGAGTCCACCTACACTCCTGGACACACAGGGCATCACATGCCATGTCTCTGCAAATCTGTTCTATTTTTTCCACTCTTTTTAAACCATTTAAATTTTGAGAAATAATAAGCATTATGAACAGAAAAATCCAAATGTTACCTGTCATCTTTTTACTTGTATTTTACCTTTTTCTGCTTTCCTCCCTCATTCTTCATTGATTTATCAGCCTGAGCTCTTTTTCTAACTATTTGAACTTGATGAAAGTCCATCTCTGAGTCTGATTCAGTGAGGTCACCTCCAGAGCCCAACGAGAGCACACCTGCTGGAGCAGGGACAGGGGAGGGCACCGCCTCATTTTGAGGGATGAGCTCAGGCGAGTGGAGTAATAGAGGCCGAGGCAGGTCCCTCTGGGGGACCCTCACTGCCCCCAACTCACTCTCAAGCACTGTCTCTATCTCCTCAACCACATGATCCATACTAGAGCCGAGGAAGCCACTTTGCCCCTCTTTCTCCTCCTGGCTACATTGTGTTTCTGGGACCCATTCAATCCCCACAACCTCTGGTTCATTTTCTCTCTCATCCCTAGACTCTCCTTCAGAGGCTTCCCCGCTATTCCCTCCCTCAGAGATGGGCTCTCTATCACTCACATCCCTCTCCGGCAAATTATTTATACACGCGCATTCCTCAGCAGCGCTATGACATGCTTCGGTGTGGCCGTAAGCTGCTTCGAGAGCAGTGTGGCGTAAGCTGCATTTGATATCATCAACAGCTCCTAAAAGCGCTGGAGAAGCAGAATGCATGACACTTGCTAAGAAGAAGATAAATGTGGCAAAGTACTAAAACGGTACTGGTCTAGTAGTAAAGAAGCACGATGTTTGACAAACCAAAAAAGGAGCAAAACAGCAATGAAAGAACAAAATTTGATGAAAATATAGAACAATTTCTATGAATAAATAGGCAGTAACACCAGCTTGTGCTGCCCGTAAACCCAAGCAAAAAAGCTTACAGCACCTGGTATTCCCAGGCGGTCTTCCTACCAAGTACTAACCAGGCCCGGCTCTATTTGGCTGCCGAGATCGGACGAGATCGGGCGCTTCGAGAGCGGTGTGGCCGTAAGCTGCATTTGATATCATCAACAGCTCTTCAAAACGCTGGAGAACCAGAATGCATGACACTTGCTAAGAAGAAGATAAATGTGGCAAATTACAAAGTACTAAAACGGTACTGGTCTAGTAGTAAAGAAGCATGATGGTTGACAAACCAATAAAGTAGCAAAACAGCAATGAAAGAACAAAATTTGATGAAAATATAGAACAATTTCTATAAATAAGTAAGCAGTAACACCAGCTTGTGCTGCCCGTAAACCCAAGCAAAAAAGCTTACAGCACCTGGTATTCCCAGGCGGTCTTCCTACCAAGTACTAACCAGGCCGGCTCTATTTGGCTGCCGAGATCGGACGAGATCGGGCGCTTCTTTTTTTTTATCTTTTATTATCAAAAATACACTTTACACAAAAAAATTAAGTATACACAGAGATAAGTAAACAAAACATTACATCCATAGGACTTTCAACTAAATTAAACAACTTAAAGCAAGACCTATTTCCTATTGTAAAATATATATATC